>JARKHS020014636.1:0-19483 GCA_030143305.2 Amblyomma americanum
CACCCAGGGCACGGCGTACCCTGACCAAGTGCCCTGCGCGGAAGATGAGGCGCGGGGAGCGCGCGCAGACGAGGGTAAAGATTGGGGGCCAGCGGCGGTGTTCCTTCGGCTCTCCGACTTTTTGGGCTTTCCTTTGGGCGGGACCGTCGTCCCGTTGCGATATATATAAACAAACTCGAACATTTAAACGCGATCTACCTGCCTTCAATTTTTGCCGGGTTCATTACACCCTCAATAACAGGTAATCCGGCCCTGTGACGTATTTTTGTTTTCGAAGAAGCTTTTAGTTATGACGGCCAAGAAAATGTAGACCTTAGGAAGTGGACCTCGCTTTTGGATGATACGCTGCGGTTTTCATGACAAAAAACAGATATGAGAAGCTGTGGAAAATGACTCTTTAGCGATTTCGTACAAGCGCAAGATTTGATCGCCACAGAAAACAAAAACTAAAAATTTGCGTAAACTGGATGTTTTTCCACATAGAATACGAAAACTTTGCTGTTTGCAGCAGGGAAAAAGTATTTTGGCAGATATGTTCTGGCAGAAAAATTCACAAAATTTGTTCAAAAAGCTATAGGTTTCAAGAAAAGCAGTTTCAAGGCGTCAGTGATTTCATTAGGTTTGGTTTGCGGGGTTAAACTTCGCATAGCGACTCAGGCTATGAGATACTCCGTATAGAAGGCTCCGGAAATTTCGACAGCGTGGTGTTAATAACTTTGGGCTGATATGGCACAGTACACGAGCCTATGGCATTTCGTCTCCATCGGAATGCGGCCGCTGCGTCCGGCATCAAGCTTGCGTCTTTAGGGTAGGCTGCCGAGCGCCATAACCACTGAGCCACAGTGGCGGCCCCTAAGACGATATGAGATAACAAGGGCTGACAACTTTAGGTTGCAATTTTTCCTGATTATTCAATGGTGCTTCGAATATCTTCAAGAAAACATTCGCATCTCTCGATGGGCAATTTTCTTTCAGTTATGTGTGAAACTGTTTAGAATGCAGGAATTTCGGAAAATGGCTCATTTAGAGTCTGATTTCAAATCTGCATTCTCAGGTTGTTTTTTTGTTCAAGTTGACGATGGCGGCTACTTTAGATTTTTAGTGCGCAAGGCCATGTATGGCGAAAGAGCGTCATGACACGCAAGGTATTTTCGGCTTTTTCAAGGTGGGGTGAATGACCCATTTCCCAATCATTTCACCCCAAATTAAGCCGAGCACAAGAACTGGGGAAAGCTTGCACCCATTCTTTCACCGATGAGTACCCGGCGGCACTATGGATCGAACCTCGCACCTCCCGCATGCGAGGTGGATACTGAACCACTTGGCCACCGCAAATTGATCCACTTGATGTTTCAAATTGACTTGAAACACCATTAGTACGCCATTATTCTAGGCCAGCTATAAAGGTTCGCAATTTGAGGTTTTAAATTATGAAATAACCGCCTAATGCAGACAACATTTCGTTCACTAACCGTTATTGCATATTGTCCGCTAACCTTTTACTCGCCAATATATCAATATAGGGATATATGAAATTCAATGCTTTGTTTCCCTTCGAAATGCGCCCGTTTTTAAAGATTTAGGTTTTTGTATGCTGTACGATATTTGCAGAAACATTCCAACTGCAGCAATTATTTGAATGCATTCCAATAATTTCAATTATTGCAGGCACACGAACGTATTTTGGACCCAACGCCACCGCTATGACTCAATGGTTATCTCACTCGGCTGCTGACCCGAAATACGCGGGTTCGATATCGACCGAATTTCTATGGAAGCGAAATTCTTTGTGTTCGTGAGCTGTGCGATGTCAGTGCACATTAAAGAATCCCGGGTGGCCGATACTTCACAGCCTTTCACTGAGGCGTCACTCATAGCCTGTGTCGCGTTCGCACGTTAAACCCACATTAACCATGAACCGTATCTCGGAAATTTTCACAGCCGAATGTTTGTGGATCCCTTTCCCAGGAAACAAACAAAACAAACGCAATAACAAATAGTTTCTTATTTCTTCAGAAAACAATATTTATCTTACGCCTCATTGTCTTTCAATGAGAATGATATTTATGCAAATGTTCCATTTGTTGAACATTGTCATTTTTAAAAGCAGAATTCCGAGACAGGCGATGTTTTTATCATAGGTTCTCTCTCATTAGGCCGATCGGAGTAAACGCTCTCCTATTTTGTGTATAAAAAAATGAGGATGCTTAAGCTTCGCCTTAAGAGTAGGCGCTAAAGCGCCATCAACATTCCTTTCTTTCAAATCTCTAACCCGTTACTAATCCACAATCACATTACAAGACATTGTCATTAATTGCAGTCACAATTCATCATCATCATAAGAAGCATGACTACGCACACTTCAGGGCAAAGGCCTCTCCCATGTCTCAACAAATATACCCTGTACTTAGCCCGCTGAGTCCACTCTATGCCTTCAAACTTCCAGAACTAATACATCCACCTAACCTTCTGCCGCCCCCTGCTACGCTTGCCTTCTCTTGGAATCTACTCCGTTACCTTTAAGGACCAATGGTTATCTTGCCTTCGCATACATGCCTTGCAAAAGCCCATTTCTTCCTCTTGATTTCGACTAGGATGTCATTAACCAGCGTTTTTTCCCTCACCAACCGACCCGCTTCCGGTCTCTTAACATTACACCCAAAATTTTTCTTTCCATGGCTCGAAGCGTTGTCCTTAACTGAAGCCGAACCCATTTCATTAGCCTCCACGCTCCGGCCTCGTAGGTGAGTACCGGTAAGAAGCAGCTGTTGTACACTTTTCTCTTGAGGGATACTGGTAAACTGCCATTCATGATCTGAGAGAACCCGCCATATGCGCTCCACACCATTCTCATCTTTCGAGTTACTTCCCTCTCATGATCCAGATCAGCTGGCACTACCTGCCCTAAATAGAAGAATTCCTTTCCCACTTCCAGCACCTCGCTGCCAATTGTGAACCGTTGTTCCCTTGCTAGCCTGTTCAACATTACTTTTATTTAGAGCATTTTAATTTTTAGGCCCACCGTTCTGCTCTGCCTGTATAACTTATTGATCGTGATTTGCAGTTCGCCTCTTGATTGACTCAGCAAAGCAATATCATCAGCGAATCGCAGATTATTTAGATATTCTCTAATAACTCTTATCCCATGCTGTTCCTAATTCAGGCCTTCAAATAGCTCCTGTTAACTAGCGGTGAATAGCATGGCCGAGATCACGTCTCCTTGCCTCAGGCGCTTGATTACTGAAAATTAATTGCTGACTTTATGAAGGACTATTGTAGCTGTGCGGCTGCTATATATACCTTCACAATTTTGAGATAACGCTCTTCTACTCCCTTATTCCGCGCTGCCTGTATGGCTATGAGCTTTTTAGTAATCAATGACGGCTATATATAGGGGTTGCTTTTATTCTGAGTATTTCTCTATCACCTGATCGATATTGTGAATATATCTATTGTGGAATATTTTTTACGAAAGCCTGCGTGATCATTCGGTTCGTTAAAGTCTAAGGTTGCCTCGACTCCATTAACGATTACCTTAATAAATACATTGTAGGCAATAGACAGCAAGCTGATCGGTTTGTTATTTTTTAATTCCTTGGTTTACCAACCACAATTATCGATTACCAAACACCAGTCATTATCTAGGTATCACTACAGGATATACTACACCACTGCATACTCATGCTCATAAACACTTTTTGTTTCAGTGCAATGAAGCATAATAAAACCGCGTTTCCTTTCTGAGCAATTTCATTTCCTGTAACATTGGTACAAATCCTAAAAAAACGTTGCTAAGTCAATGAAGCCACAAGGTATTTACTAGAAGCACCTCTAACACGGTTGAAAGAACGGCCCTTCGTGGTTCTTTTTGTAGTGAGTCGTATTTTAGGTGTTTCATATCATGCGATTGAGTAGTGCTCCCTGTGTTAGGTCTTCGTTTGTGCTTATTTGTTTAGCCGTTTCATATTATGCGTTGTGTTTATTTCTGATTGTTGCCTTCATAGTTTGTATATAGTTGATGTATACAGAAGACTGCATCACTGTGTTCAAACCATATATAAAAAAGGGTTACGTAAGATTATATTGTAATTTCCAAGTTCGACAAATCGGACTGGTTCACGTTATTCATGTGTTGTCTTTTCTTGCCACCGTTTTAGTTAAGTGGTATTATGGCGCGCGTTTTAGTGTACTGTCGTTGTGTTTCCTTTAACTTGCTCGACTGCGGGCTGATTACTTTGTATTTAATGTGTATATCTCTTTCCTGCGTATAAATCCGTGTGATAAATATCATGCTAAAAAAAACCTTCGCGGCCTATGTGTTGCACGCTCGATTCACACGCAGACTAATCTTTTTCTTTTTCTGGGAATTAAGAAACTTGTGCAATTTTCTTCTACTGCCGCAGGGCGGCGGTCGGCGCCTGGTTTTCAGCAGAACGATCTCCTTGCTCTATCGCTCAGAATATGTTGGCACAGACTTCCGGCTGTGTTCGGGCAGTGCGTTCGAGGGCAGCGACTCGAGCGTATGCTGTCTATCCTAGACACGCCGCAGTTCTTCCTGCTCTCACCTTCCGACTACGAGCGGCGCCTCAGAGGCATATCGAAACGTTTCGGGCGCCTCAGGTCCACGTATCCTACTCTATGAAGGCAGAGAGCGCACTAAGAGAAAGGCACGCTGCTCGCAGCGTTGTTTGCCGCAGCCTCCCTACACTCCAATCCTAGCGCCAACCCAATCCGAAGACGCTGAATTCAACGAGAGACAGGTACAAACTTTGGTCAGGTGATATAGTAACAGAGCTAAGTGTGTGTCGTTGTGCAACGTGCGTACCATAATTAAGGTTTAAAAGCCATTCCTCAGTAAGTATTTTCCTGCTTCCATAGCTTCTGAAGCGCTGTATGGAATGTTGCTCACACGGTGCCAGGAAAAAGTACTAAAGCATCGTAACTTTCTGTAACTTGCTGTCGATAACGTTCGAAGGCACTGCAGACACCAATAAAGTTTTCAAGAGAAAGGAAGCCGAAATTCGCACTGCGTATTCATATGAGCTTCTTCCGACGCCATTACTATTTGCATATGCTAAACGGCAATGTTCCTAAAATGAAAAAAAAATGAAAACAAAATATGCATAGTGATTTAAATGTTGGGACATCTTTTTTTTACGGCTACGGAATGAAATATGTTCCACATTAAGCATTCCATTTTGGTTTAAGCACTGTAAAGAAACACTTTATTGCTCGCCTAGAATTAACACGCACTAAGTGTCTTTCAGGGAAAATTTAAATAAAATGAGATGATATGGTGTTTAAATTAGTGAAATTTGGCCAGTTTTCGAAATTTTTGAATTTAAGATTTCAACAGATGGCTAAAAATTGACCCTTCTATAAGGTCGAATTGCCTCTTCTGACTGTGGGAAGGAGCGATAAGAATAAAGAAAAATCTCAGTTTGAAGTTCTTCATATTTCTTTTTTAATTATCGCCCTGGAAAGTCAATTTTTCACGGATATAACATTTCAAACCATCTTTGCGATTTTTGTGTCAAATTATAAGACCAAAAAACTATTTAGTACTGCTGAAGACTGAGCAGTTCCAAACTGCAATGTTTGAAATTATTCAGATGCCCGTAATGTTACTTTTCTTTCTGCGGGGATCCAAACAGGCGATTTGAGAAAGCGGAAAAGTGGCGCTTTATTCATATCGTGTTGTACATTTGTTTTACAAATAAACTGCTGCGTTTCATGGAAAACGAAGGCCCATTTGCTTCTGTTCACTAAATTCCTCTTCAGATACGAAATTTTCATTGAAACCAAACAGTGGCTATTTGCCCTCGATTACCATTCAGTTCTGAATACACCTGTATATATTAAGTGATCACAGATAGTTTTTAGATTTCTCAGAATTAGGCTCGGAGAGCTACTTGAAATCTACCTCAGCACTCAAGTTATGCGTGCACAGAGACACAAAGTGTGGGGATAATTTTACCTTCAAGCACCGAATTAACTTAATTTTATTAGTAAAGCTATCAACGTGAGCTGTAAGCAGGAATGTTTTTACAGAAAACTAAGACGCAACACTGCATTCCGTTGAATTCTCTTACCACCCATGTTCTCCGGGGTACTTTCGTCCTAGTAAAGCTCCATTCACGTAATTGCAAAAGCAAAGCGGTGGCGATCGCCGCCAATCTCCTCTCGGCTTGACCTGACAATTCATCCAACAGTATTATCGAGGCGAAATTTAGACAATATATCTCGTTATAAAGGCATTCCAGAGCCACATGCCATCACTGGACACTCTTTATGACGTGGCCCATCTTTATATTGTCGTTAGTGAAACTCCTTATTTTTGGATCAATTTTGCTGGTTGTCCTGTCCAACAACAGTTTGTCGCACATTTGAAGATTTTCATACCCTCATGAAGGCACTTTATATTGGAGAAAACCTCTCGAGGACCAGCCGCCGTAAGGGAGTCCATATCCGGCTCTGCAAAACAGCGTGGTGGCTAGGATCATTTTGCGTGCCACTAGAAAGAGAGTAGATTACAGCTATCGCATCAATATCAGAAAAAAGTATTTAGTTTAAATATGCGAGCTTCCCAAACGCCATTAGAAGCAGCACAGTGTATAATAATAGTGCTGCTCTAGGAGGCGGCGAGGTTCCCAGTTTCTAATGTATATATATGGAGTGTGTTATGCATTAATGCTTTCATGTAAATGACCTTTTTATACTTTGGAAGGGCATGTTCAGAGAATAAAAATATCTCAGGAAGGTTTTTTTGACTGCCGTTTTAGTCTATATGGCTGAAATAGTGGGCCAGGAAACAAGCGCGTGTACATGGCATCCTAGTAGAAATTAACAAGGAGAAATTGGCTTAGACCGGGCATGTAATGCGAAAGCAACATAAATAATGGTACGTGAGGGTAACTGACTGGAAACCAAGAAGCAAGGGTAGCAGGGGCTGGCAGAAAGTTAGGCGGGTGGATGAAATTAGGAAGTTTGCTGAGATAAGGTGGCGCAGCTTGCACAGGACATGCCAGTTAGAAAGATAAGAGAGAGCCCTTAGCCCTGTAGTGGGCGTACTAAGGCTGGCGATGATGATGAAACTTTTTAAGCATGAAGATTAGTATGCAAGCCATTTCAGCATGCCTAACGAAAAATGCATGTGAAAAAAAGCATTTCTCGTTCCTAAAAACTTTGCAACATGTGGTACCAACGTTGTAGCGGCTGACAGGCAAAATCTAGGTGGGCGCAAGCCATTTAAACAAGGTTGACAGTGCGAATGTAATTTCACGTGCTGCCATGATTCATGCTGTATTACACCTTCGCCAGATGTGCCGGACACATGTACCGAGACATATACTCACAAATAAAATTTCGCAACAGGCGCCTGCTCACAACGGTGGCAGGAGCGCATGTGCTCTTTAAAATTTCGCAAATATGCTTTATTGTCCTACTCGGCTCGTGCTCACGCTCAAATCTCGCCTTTGCAGTCACTAAAAAGGTTGCCTTTATCGTGTTCTTGATATAAAATAGCAGGTCCGGCAAGAGAGTCACAGACAATCGTCGACCTTCCACGGTTCAGCTCAGATTATATTAAGTCACGCATCCTATTGTCTGCAGCTCCGTACCACGAGCAAAATTCAGTAGTTCGCAGTCGCTCTGGAGTGGTACGCGAATCCACTCGCCATGAAAATCGAATGCTTGCTTCTGCTCTTAACGATGTCGGTGAAAGGTAAGTTTTTCAACCTTTTCCACTGTTTTTAGAGGAGTGCTTCAGCTGGGTACTTCGCGTTTACAAAACAATGCCCAATTGAGCTCTTTGACAGGCTAGCCAATGTTGGCGCACTTTACCTCATCCGCGGTATCATCATACCATCGCATGGCTTTTAGGTAGTTTAGCATGGTGTCGACAACACGACATGTTCAGTAAATGAGCCATCAGTTCGCAACACATATTTACCGTGTCCACGTATCTTTAGGAGTTCTGTTTATGCCTCCTTCGAAACGAGAACTCGCAGTTATGGCAGAGGCGACATGCATGGTGTTGGTGTCAAGCTGGAATGTGGTGTGGATTTTGAATACGCACGAATATCAATCTACTTAAATGCAAGATAAATGTCTTGCCAATCAAGAGGACTGGGTCTCGGAATTCATGAATTCGAAGCAGACGGTTGAAGTGGCATTGACCAAGTGCCAGTCAATGGCAAAACGTTTCCTGGCTGGCAGACAACCTCAGCAGCCGACCGTATTAGGCTCAGTGGCTGCTCACGATGACCCACGTTCCAGGTTTGTTGCATAATTGTGAGCGCGTCTAGCCCAAGCACGTCATCATCATTTCAAGCCTTATTCACTCACCCGTACATCCTTCGGTGAGCCCCATTCACCCAAGAAACATTGTGATCTCATGAGCCCAATTAATTTTCTGCTGTCTTCACTCCTGCCATCGCAGTTTTCCTCCCTCCCTCCGGAGGCCTTTCAGCCCGCTTTTGTAGCGATAGCTACATTACGGTAGCATTTCGAGCCTTCAGCGTGGCGGTGCCGCCACCCTGTGGCTGCGCTGCCACGCTGTGACGGTAGGTCACGTGGTGCGGAGCAGCTGCCAGCGGCGCGGCGCCGTGGCTTATCACGTGGTTCGTCACGTGGTTGGTCTGGTGGCCAGCCACGTGGTGCGGAGCAGCTGCTGATGCTGGCAGCGCGGTGCGCTGGCGAAACCAAGCAGCAACAGCTGTGGCATGCGTCTTGTCAAGTGGGACGAAGATGAAGAAGGAACGCCCAGCGAAACGGAGCGGCGAAAGACTGACTTCAATTCAACTAAGCAAGTTCCACCCGGCCAGCTGTAGTTATCGCGTCACTCTTGGTTTAACCAGAACTTGGCCACCACCAATTTTTTCTCCTCTTTCCATACGTCAACCTCTCACTTCTCCCCTCCTAACCACCACTACCCGATTTAGGTACTTGTACGAGGCATCAAACAGCAAACAACTGATTTACCCGCTGTGAAAACAGCACAGTGCATCATACCCGTGAGCCTTGAAGCGTTTCGTTCAAGTATTATAAACGAAAGTTGGAATGATGCATTTTCTCCCGATGCAGCAGATGATGCATATCTCATATATATAATAGCTCATATATATGAGCTAATCATTTTTCGTTTTAAGTCATTATATTATGAACATTTTAAAGATAAGGTGATGAAGTAGTAAAGAAGAAATCGTAAACCTTGGATCAACCGCGAATGTCTAAAGATGATTAAAAAGAAACCCAAGTTGTTCAAGAAATTTATGAAAACAATGTCGATGGCTGATTGACAAAGATTCAAAGATTCTGTACTATCTTCTCCTTCTTCTTCCTTTTTGTGTTCGCGCTGCTGATACATATTCTGCATATGCTGCATAATTCAAGTTTCTGCAGTAAAACATCATGATTGAGGCGGTCGAAAGCCTTTGAAAGGTCTACAAAAATTCCTATACAGGTTTTTGGATATTCAGTTGAATGCAGTACGATTTCGTTTTTCGTTATTAACGCCGTTTCTGTTCATTTCCAGTGGATAAAGCAGTGCTGGGAAGGAGAAAAAGGTTCAACCTTAGGCAAAATTTAATTGCACTTTTGTAGAATATTACTTAGATTAATAAATTGCTTAAAGAAAATTACTTATAAAGCAGCAGAAAAAACAACCATGCCGCCGGTGGGATCCGAACCCACGACCTCCGAATATCGCGTCCGGTGCTCTTACCAACTGAGCTAAGTAATATTATCCCACTCATAAGCATAACACATTTAAAAAAAAAAAATTAACGTTCCCCTATGCACCTTGGTTTCGGTGACTGTTGGCCCCCTTCATAAAAATTTGTCAAACGGGCCCCTTATTTCCTTGAACTTGTCTGCTAATAGCTTAACGAGGGTCTCGGTTCTGGCAGTCTTGATGCCATAGGTAGCATAAGAGGGCTCTCGCACAGTTTCCGCCCTCACCGTTAGTTGACGTTCTACGTCACGCTCGCGGTATTACAGGACGTGCTACGTCCGCCGCTATGGTCGAGGGTGGCGCTGGTGAACACTCTCAAGGCTCGCTTACACCTAGTAAACATAAATACCCACGAGAGCAGCAGATTGGACAGCCGTCGCCGTAGCTCAGTTGGTAAGAGCACCGGACGCGATATTCGGAGGTCGTGGGTTCGGATCCCACCGGCGGCATGGTTGTTTTTTCTGCTGCTTTATAAGTAATTTTCTTTAAGCAATTTATTAATCTAAGTAATATTATCCCACTCATAAGCATAACACATTTAAAAAAAAATTAACGTTCCCCTATGCACCTTGGTTTCGGTGACTGTTGGCCCCCTTCATAAAAATTTGTCAAACGGGCCCCTTATTTCCTTGAACTTGTCTGCTAATAGCTTAACGAGGGTCTCGGTTCTGGCAGTCTTGATGCCATAGGTAGCATAAGAGGGCTCTCGCACAGTTTCCGCCCTCACCGTTAGTTGACGTTCTACGTCACGCTCGCGGTATTACAGGACGTGCTACGTCCGCCGCTATGGTCGAGGGTGGCGCTGGTGAACACTCTCAAGGCTCGCTTACACCTAGTAAACATAAATACAAACGAGAGCAGCAGATTGGACAGCCGTCGCCGTAGCTCAGTTGGTAAGAGCACCGGACGCGATATTCGGAGGTCGTGGGTTCGGATCCCACCGGCGGCATGGTTGTTTTTTCTGCTGCTTTATAAGTAATTTTCTTTAAGCAATTTATTAATCTAAGTAATATTATCCCACTCATAAGCATAACACATTTAAAAAAAAAAATTAACGTTCCCCTATGCACCTTGGTTTCGGTGACTGTTGGCCCCCTTCATAAAAATTTGTCAAACGGGCCCCTTATTTCCTTGAACTTGTCTGCTAATATATATATATATATATATATATATATATATATATATATATATATATATATATATATATATATATATATATACACAGTTTCAGACGGTGGACCGTCCTTCATCAAGGTTAAGTCGAATGAATACACAGATGTGCGCATTTACGGTCATAAATTGCAGAGGGAGAGGGGGCACTTTCTCTCTCTCTCTCTGTGTCGGCGTCCACTAAGGGGAAAGGAGAATGGATGTGAAACAAGTTAAAAAAAGCTAGTTAAAATACAGAGGTGACAGACATGCAGCAGAGCTGAGAGGGTTGGATTTTCGCCGAGAAGACTCAAGCAAGAAAGGTTTCCTTCTGCGGAAGCGAGAAGTTCGAGCACAAGGGGAAAATAACGGAAGCACGAAAAACAAGAAAATAACAAAAAGGAAAACACCAGAATACACTGAAACAAAACACAAAGGCGCGCATAGCATGACCCGCTCCCCAGCGGTGCAGATGTTAAGAACTCTTGTAATGTAGTTTACTGTCAGCTGTCAAGGCCGCATCATTTCGCCTTGTTCAAGAGGCACCAGTGACCGTTACGAGGGCGGCGTGTCGCCTCAGCGGCGGAAAAGCGGTCGTCCAGACGCCGTGTGGAAACCCGATCCCGCAACTAGCCGCTGCAGACAGCAACCACCGGCCGTTCGTCAGAGGGCGCCTGCGCCGCGCGTCCCACCGCTGACAATTCCGAGAAGGGGGCTAGGAGGACAAGGAGGAAAAAGGGGAACCGGCATGGAGTAAAGAAGAGGGAGGGGGGGGGGGGGGGCGCATGGTGAGCAGGATAAAAGGAAAACAAATGGAAAATAACAGACGGGAGCTTCTTTCTCAATTGGAATAGTTTTTGAGGAAGGCAAAATTGCCCAAGTTCTCATTAATGCCGTGGGTTAATGTCCGAAATTTATGTATGAAATACGATTCCCTCTGTTCTCTGTGGCGGCCGGTTTGAAAACTCGACTGTAGGAGGATGACCCGGATGCTTTCAAATGAGTGCTGTGGCAGACATAGGTGCTTATAAAAGGGTAGGTTTGGCAGTGTGTGAACGTGGGCTTTGTGGTTGTTGAATCGCAACCTGAACGGAGTTTCTGTCTGGCCGATGTACTGCATGCCGCACACGCTGCAGTGAAGCATGTAGCCCACATTTGCACTGTCGCAATTTATAGTTTCTTTGATTGTGAAAGTAAAGTCAGAGAAGGTACCTTTTGCAATTCCTGTTGTCAGCATGTGACAGCAAACCTTGCAGCGTGGTTTTCGGCAGGGTTGACACCCGGGGTTTGGGTTAGCATTGGGCGATGTTCTGGGTTTAAAAATGTCCTTGAGGTTCTTGCTGCGCCGGTATACCGCTCTTGTTGGCTGCTTAAAAATGCGGGACAGGGGACTGCTTTGCTCGATAATGTTAAAATGTTTTGAGAAGATATCAAACATGCCACGCGTGAACAATAGGAATCACGCAAGGTTCAAAAAAGCTAGCGATTTTGATCCAAAGTTGCGTGACAAAGAATTGGCACTTTGTTAATACTCTGCTTTTTTAATTATGCAGTAATTTTTATTTGTGCGGAAGCAAAGAAAACTCACCACAATATCATTTCCGAGACTTAACATTCCGCGTTCCTCTCGAGAAGCGCTGCAAACGGCGAACAGTCTAAAATATGGTCATAAGCTTTCCTTGTATATTACTTAAGCGAAACAGCGCAAATGAAGAAGCCCGAAGGCGAAACGAAGCATGTAGAGAAAAGAGAGCTCAAGTGACAACTGAATTTTACTGAATAAAACACCCACAATATACAGGAAGGCAGTGGCACAAGTAATCAGATGTAGTCAACGTCAGATGGTGTAACGGGCCTTAAAAGCGATAAAGGACATAACAGGGTGACAAAGCTAAAAGTCTATGGAATCTCAAAAGCAATTGCAACAGAATGAACAGTTACACTGGATGACTATATAATAGTTAAAGTCACATGGTGTAAACAACCATAAAATCGATAAAAAATTTCAATAAGAAGGTGACAACAGCAAACTGATAAAAACTGACAAAATGTAATGCAGAAAAACATATATACACGTAAAGAGTGTGATAACATGTGGCTAAGAATGCAAAGACCTGAAGAACAAATAAATAACGATAAAACAGTGACACCCATATTCGAACACGTGAAGTCCAAAACAAATTTAACAATGTTGTCCTAAAAACGCAAGTTCACTCCCGTACAATGATTTCGATGCGTTACTGACACAGCCTATAAGCTCATTATTTTTATAAAAGAGGCCTCCTTCAGCTCTCGGGCAACACTGCCACTACTTCTACCAGAAAAACAGTTTCACGTAAACGAGGGATGCATTTACAATCTTTGCGGTGAACCACATGATTAGATCCAGTGCCTTTTTCAAGTGAGCACTCGTGTTCCCTCAGACGTTCGTTCAGGCGCCTTTTTATTTATTTATTTATTTATAAATACTGCGGTCATGAACAACAAGACCATCGCAGGTGGGTACATAATTTGTGTAACACCAAAGGACAAAAAAAAAGGAAATACAGCAGACAAGGCGTCACAGCAACGAAATTAGTACATCACACTGTACTGTATCGTTTCACAACCTCAGAATATATATACTGCAGTCATAGAGCCAAGCATATAATTAAGTAAATCTCAACAAATTACTCATCAACCGAACATTCAAAATTTCGTCACTTGTTGCAGCAGCGCCTCAAAATGGGACAAATTATTCTCTTCGACTATATGACCAGCAAGCTTGTTCCATTCGGTATTAGTTCTAGGAAAATAGGAATATTTGTAGCAGTTCGTTCTTGTGGATAAAGGTTTTACGGAAAGAGAATGTCTCAGGCGTGTTGCATAACCACTAGAGTAACTAACAATTTTCGAGATGTTGTATTGCCCATGAATTAACTGGAAAAAGAATTTCAAACGACAGATACGGTTTCTATCAGTAACGGATGGTAAGCCACTCTTTTTAATAAGATTAGTGATAGAAGTGCGACCATAGGAATTATAAATAAATCTTACTGCTTTATTTTGAATCCTTTCTAATTTGTTAATGTTAATCTTGGTATATGGGTCCCAGATCATTACGGCATATTCTAAGATTGCCCGCACAATAGTGTTATACGCAAGGAAACGTGTTTCAGGAGTAGCGAACCGTAGTGCACGCCTCAAGAAGAATATTTTGCGCAGAGCATTTGCCGAGATGGTATCAATATGTTTGTTCCAGGAAAGATTATTGGAAATCCATAGGCCGAGATATTTGTAGCATGTTACCTCTGAGAGTGCACTATCGGAAGTACCATCCTGGTAGAGAAGAGGATTCCTTTTAAGCGTTATTCTCATATATACTGTTTTATCAAAATTTATCACCATTTGCCACCTATCACACCAGCGCATTACCTTCCGAAAGTCATTATTTAGCCTGATTTGATCTTCACTTGAGTTAATTCGTTCATAGAGGACACAATCATCGGCATATAACTTAACATTAACAGAGAGATCTTGGACGATATCATTATTATAAATAATAAACAAAAGCGGTCCAAGCACAGATCCTTGAGGAACTCCCGATTCAACTGGAATGCAATGTGAGAGGGCACCATTTAGTGTAACAAACTGGCGCCTGTTTGTCAGGTAAGCCTTAATCCAGGTTATTAGTTTATCATTCTTTATTACAGAACTCAATTTATATATTAGCTTGTTATGAGAAACCGTATCAAAGGCCTTGCGGAAATCTAAAAATATTACGTCAGTTTGTTTTCCTTCGTTTATGGCTTCTGCAAAATCATGAATTGTTTGTATTAGCTGTGTACATGTCGAATATCCTTTCCTGAAATCATGTTGAGCTTTCGATATTACGTTATGTTCTTCAAGAAAGGTAGATAAATGTTTATGAATAATGTGCTCAAGTATCTTACACGCGGTGGAAGTAAGTGAAATACGGCGATAGTTTTGCACCTGTGTTTTGTCACCAGTTTTATGTAAAGGTTTAACTCTGGCAACTCGCCAGTCATCGGGTAGGGCGCCTTCCTCTATAGACCTTCTAAAAATGACACATAAATACTTGGAGCACCATTGCGCGTACTGCTTCAGAAAGGCATTTGGGATGTCGTCTGGGCCAAACGATTTCTTAACATCAAGATTTAGAAGTAAATTGAACACTCCATTTTCAGATATGGTAACATCAGGTATAGGGGGTAAAGACAGACTGAAAGATGGGAGATGACCATTGTCTGCAGTAAAAACAGTTTTAAAGTGGTTATTAAAGGCTACACAGGCTGCATTATCATCGCGAATGCATTTTCCATCTATTACAAACATGTCGGCACTGCGGGAACTCGGGGTAATCGTCCTCCAGAATTTTTCAGGAGATTTTTTTAATAAATGATGGGAGTTGGACACCAAAATATCTTTCTTTGTCAAGTAAAGTCTGATCTTTTAATTGTTGTGACACCTCCTCAATAACACGGACTATGGAAGGGGTGGCTGATCTCGCTCGCTTTTTAAGACGTTTTAGTCGACGTTGCAAGTGCAGCGTCTCTCTGCTGATCCAAGGGTTGCGGCTACAAGACTGCTTAGATATCTTCGGCACGAAACACCGGATACATTCATGAACCATGTTCTTGAAGATGAGCCACAAGTCATTAATACTGCAAGGATTCGTTTGGAAATCGTCATAACGAAGGTCAAGAATGTCAATGATAGACATTATCTGCTCGTGAAAAATTTGGAAAGGAATGAAGAGCATCTTCATGCTTTAAAGAAACATCATTTAGTGACAATAAAACTGCCTTATGATCTGATATACCAGTAGCAACATCACAAGAGATGTTTTCCGTAATGTTGCCACTTAAAAAGAAGAGATCTAGGATGGACATCGAACCGTGCTGTATTCTTGTAGGCTCATTTACAACTTGCAGCAGATCAAAGTTTAAGGCAAGGTCCAGCATTTCGTTTTCCATCAAATTACAGGACTGTGAAGAAAAAGTGCAAAAATCAATATTCGGGAAATTGAAATCACCAGTCATAATTATTCTGTCTCCCGGTTGTACATGACACTGGATATACTCTTTTAAATTGTGCAAGACAGGAACTGGAGAGTTAGGGGGCCTGTAAATGGCGCCTAGTAAATACTTGATGTTATCAGCATAAACTTTGCAGAATATGCCCTCGACTCCGGTGACATCAGGTAATCTTATAAGTTGTAGAGATGCTTTGAATAGTATCGCAACTCCTCCACCTCTTCTGTCACGATCTTTTTTTAAAAACCTGGTAGTTATTTGGAACAAATTCACTGTCATATATATCTTCACTTAACCACGTCTCAGTTAGCACTACTACATCAGGGTCATGCGTAAGTAAAAGACCTTCCAACTCAACGACTATTAACAACACTGCGACATTTAGTATTTAAAACTCGAAAACAACCTTTTTTAGTTTTATTCTGTCAGGTGTGCTTGGTAATCCTGTAACGCTTGTTTTTAGTTTTGTCCCAGGCAAATAAAGTCCCGTTCACACCTAATTTATCGAAGAATAACTTGACCTTCGCACCGTTCGACCTTTCCTCTGCAGAGCTTTCCCATAGTTTTTGCCTTATCTGACGAACGCCAAGAGAAAAATCCTCTGAAATCGATATTTCAGAGCCCTTGAGTTTGGGACAGGCTTTCATTATCGATACTTTTTCACGGTAGTCTAAAAATCTCACAATTACTGGACGATCACCATCTTTCTTCTTTCCCAGCCTATGACAGCGTTCAATTCCACTAATGGTTAAATCAAGCTTTTCAAGAAACACACTCTCTTTTATCTTCTTGATAAGATCATCAAATGTTTCAGTGCTCTTCTTTAACGCCATAAATTATCAGATTATTCCTTCGACTCCGGTTTTCTAACTCATCAACCCTATTCAAGAGGCTGGAAACATTTTGTTCTAGTTCAGCTATAGTTGATTTCAGGCCATTTACCTCTGTCTTCAATGTACCAAGAGAAGCCATTTGAGTTTCTATGCCACTTATTCGTTCATGTAAGCTAGCTACATTTTTTTCAAGTTTTTCTTGTCTAGTCAGTACATTGTTGATTGATGCAGTTATGTTATTTTGCCCCAAGAGAAGTTGTTGCAATATTTCCTGGTCTGTAGGCCCCGGATTCGACTCAATGTCACCACAGATCAAAAGGCTTATTTTGAAAGAAACAGCAGAGACAACACTTTGTAAGCCAAGTGGGCATGGCAGCAGCAATAGAAAACGGTCATCACTGCGAAAACGCTTCATTCGAGAATAATCACTAACCTGCACGATAAAGCAGAACTGATTGAGCATCATGTCCGATGTGCTGCTGCCTAGCCCACTGGTTGAGATGGCCGGGGGACAACTTCTTATAGCCGCAGGTATGTCCACGTGACTTGACGTCACCGATGGGGTGGCAGAAGTTGAAACGAAGAAAGGCTGGACGATCTCGATGACGGGGCAACGGCTGGCTCGTGCGAATGACTTGATGTCTGGTTTATACGGAAGAGCAGCAGTAAATCCTTCTTCAGCGCAACCAAGGGAAGGCTGAACATGAAGAAAGAGCGCCAAGGCCTGCACGATAAAGCAGAACTGATTGAGCATAATGTCCGATGTGCTGCTGCCTAGCCCACTCTTCGTTCCTGTTTGTCCGATATAAATTTTGTCGCATGTCAGCGGAATCTCGTTAATCACGCCTTCGCTACATTTGATGAACATGTGGGCATGCTTAATGCCAGAAGTTTGCCCTCTTTTTTTCGTTTTTAATCCTGAGACACAATGTAGCTAGCTGAAAGGAGGGGGGCGGGGGGCGAAAACACTACGGGGATCTTGTATTTCTTGGCAACCTTTTTCATATTGTGTGCTACTCGGTGGGTGTACGGGATGACTGCTCGTCTGACACTCCTGTTGCTTTCCTGAGTATCGTTTCCTTTCTTGCCCTCAACTTTCTGAAGCAAAGATTCAGTCACTGCGTACATAACTGTCTGCGGAAAACCTCCCTGTGGTAGCTGTGCGGGTCTGCAGATGTAAGCTCTCTTGCATGCAATGATCACATGATTTAATTAATGCAGAATCTAACCCTAATGAGGCTATGGCCCGTTTTACTGTTTTCAAGTGAGCTCACTGGTAAGAAAATTGCTCTTACTGGGTTCGAGGTCTGTACATCCAACAGAGTCTGTCTTGTGCCACGGAGAGTTCTAAGTAAAAAAACTTTAACTTGTTGCTTTTCAGCAGTTCTCAAGTCTGTTTCAAACCGCGGCTAAGATCTCTAAACTCATCTAGAATTTCATTTACAGCAGCCTGGTAAGTTGGAGGGCCTTGCTTGCTCAACACGACTAAAAATCGTCGACATACCTCAAAACCTTCACGATCTGGCTCTTATCAAACCTATTGTCTAGATTTTTGTAAACTGCTGCAAGAAAATTATTACTCAGCACTGGCGCAATTAACACAGGACGCTATGCAAATCCCCTTCTTATCTGTGCACAAATGATAGTGAATCTCGCCCACTGTAGCACTAAGGTAAAATTCCAACAAAGATAGAAAACTCTCCATTGAAATACCGGCTGCTTTTTGGAACAAAGGCTGAACAGCAGCGAACACTTCGCTATGCGGAATAGAATAGAAAAGGTTCTTGGCACCGACAGAAAACAAACTTGTAATGATTCCGCAGGATTGGAACGACGCTATAATTTCATTCAAGTTTTTTGTTGCGAAGGGGTCCTCAAGGCGTCCTTCGCTTCACCTTCGCACTTCTTTCACGCTGTTTCACTTAAGTAAGAATGGACCAACTAGTCCAGCAAGAGTTTTACTTCAATTTCCTTGTATGTTTTGTTTGTTTTGGTTCTGACATGCGAATTCAGTGCTGCTGAAAAGTAACCATATGCAATATACGAAACATGTTATTTCTTTAGTTTAACGTTGTACCACTTCACTTCTTGGCAGAATGGTGCTGCAGTCAACGAACCCAAGTCTAGCTCCGCTGCGTAGATTTTTTTTTTGGATTGGAAAACGTTTATTATCGGCTTGAGTTATAAATGGGTTTGTTGATCTTGTTAGGTGGCCGTCAGTGAAGACTGGCGGCGAACTCTTCGGCTCTCGTCACCACCTGTACTTGGGTTTCCAGGTCGGAGCTGAGCAACAAGGTCTCCCACGGGCCCGTGAGCGCGAGCCTCTTGAGCGATATTGGTGGGGGATCTCTCGGACAGTCCCAGAAGACGTGGTCTACGGTGGCTTTGCCACCGCATTTGCTGCACTCCGGCTTAAATCTATCCGGGTACACATGGCTTAGGACAGCTGGATTAGGGAGAGTTTTTGTTTGAAGTTGTCTCCACAGTACCTCCTGTTCTTTATTTAGGCTTTTATGTGGAGCAGGGAAGGTTAGCCTTTCTAGCCTGTAATGCTGAGTAATGTCATGGTAGGTATTAAGGCCGTCTCTCGTCTTTTCGACGTCCGAGTTTGCGTCCACAGCTCGGCCGATAGATCCTCGAGCTTTATCGTGGGCTGCCTCGTTCCCAGGGTTTGACGAGTGAGCCGGTACCCAAACCAATTCCACGTCTGTCCTGCCTTTCGGGTAATTCCT
>JARKHS020014637.1:0-152500 GCA_030143305.2 Amblyomma americanum
GCTTTCCGGACCAGACCTGCCTGGACCGCCGGATCCTCGCTGGAAAGCATCCTCTCCCACTGCTCCGCACTCGGGATTCTGTTTATTGCAGCCGCATTTGTTCTCTTTTCCCGCCACGTTGTATGAATTAGCGTGGCTTTATCCTCGCACCACGGGCATTTGCTGCTATATAGCCCTGGGTGGATCTTGCTTAGCATGTTTAGATTCGGGAAAGTTACCATTTGTAGCTGTCTCCAATAGACCGCTTCCTGCTGGTGGAGATTTTTGTGAGGTGGGGGATATCTAATCCCGACCCCTTTATAGTAATTCAGAATTTCAGAGTATCCTAAGGGCACTGGTTCCGCGTCAGACTGCTCGAGGCTGGTTTGGTTGGAGGCTCGGTTTATAAGCTCTCGAGTTCTCCTATCCGCCTCGGCATTCCCCGCGATGCCCTTGTGTCCCGGTACCCACATTATTATGTGTTGCAATTGTTTTTCCTTCGGCAGTAATTTGGCTGTCTTTAGGATGTGGAGCGCTGCCCCCCCCCCACTATTTTGCCATTCATGTAGTTTCTGCACACTGTTTGCGAGTCTGTTAGAATTATTAGGGACCTTTGAGCACGGTAGCCCTCTGCCGCCGCTGCGGCAATGGCAGCCTCTTCGGTCTCCTCAATCGTGCCATCCCTGATAGTTGCGCTGGCTATTTCTTTGAGCTCATGATTAATTGCCGTTGCAACCGCTCTATTTCTGTTTTGTTGTCTGGTTCTTCCGTATGCAGCCGCATCCGTGTACGTAATGTTTTTTTGTTGGCTAGGTTCTGTTGCACATACTGTGCCCTAGCCTCCCGTCGCCCTTTGTGCAGGTTCGGATCCATATTTTTGGGAATTGGTGCTACCCTAATTGTTTGCCGTAGTTCATCGGGTATTCGTTTTGATCCTTTTATCTCTGACAGTGCACCCTCGTAGACGCACCTTTTGAGCAGCTCTGTCTCTGTTTTGGTCTTTTTTAGCCTCTGGAGCTGAGCTACGAGTTGGGCCTTCCTTAGCTCCTCAAAGGTGTTATACAGACCTAGAGCCATTAGCCTCTCCGTCGAGGTTGATTGCGGTAGGTGTAGCGCTGTTTTGTATGCTCTCCTATATATTATTAAGTATCGTGTCCGCTAGCTTTTTTTCTTATTTGTTGCAGTTGTAGTACGGTATGCTGTATGTAATTCGGCTAACAGCTAGGCTCTTTACGTGCTTAAGCGTGTCGCTCTCCCGCATGTCGTGTGTTTTCCTAGAGACACTGGTTATCATGCGGGCGACCTGTGTCGTCGAGTTCTGTATTAGTCTGAGCGCATGCGTGCACCTTTGGTTGGATTGAATCCACATCCCTAATATTCTGATGGTTGTTCTTTCCGGTATGAGTTGCCCTTCTAGATCAACATATAGTTTTAGTTCTGTTTCCGGTACTGATCGGTTGAGTTTACCTCGCCAAACACTTAGTAGTTCTGATTTTTCTGTCGAGCAAGCCAAGCCCCTGTCTCAAATATATTTTTCTATATACGCACGTTGCGGCAAGTTTTGCTTCCTTTTCGCTGAGTGAGCCCTCCGTGACCCACACAGTGATGTCGACCGCGTACATTGCATGCCTTATGCCTTGTATGGTTTCTAGCTGTCTAGCCAGCTTAACCATGGCTATGTTAAAGAGCATGCCAGGCCGATAACCAGGTAGACATCTCCTGTTCCATTAAAGTCCTTCTCCTCCAATTGGTGATTGATTGGTGACGTCACTTATCAAACAGTTAACGCTCGTTACTTCACGTCTTCCAGACGGTGGCGGCATCAGTTTTTTAGTCTCTTTCCAACGCCTCGATCCTCGCCCATTAACAGAGCAAAAGATCATCGGTCCGTGGCCACAGCAGTCGACTGCCCTCAAGGCATACAAGGCACTCTTTGCCTACTTGAGAGCGACTGGATTGAGTGACAAATTGTGACAGCGTTGTGCGTGTGTGTGTGTTATGCCTTTCTTCCTTCTCTCTTCCTCCTTTTAGTCCCCTAATCCCTCTTCCCCAGTGCAGGGTATAGCCAACCAGAACCCCTTTCTGGTTAACATCCCTGCCTTTCCCTCCTCCTCTTTATCTATCTCTATCTTCCAACGCCGACGTAACTACTCATCTCCTAACTACCTCCTTTACGGTTGTCCTATAACTCAAACCGACACTATCAAGTCCTTAGGTATTCATATATCCAGTGACCTATCCTGGACCAGCAATATTACTCATTTAGCTAACTCGGCCAATCGCGTCCTGGGCTACTTACGACGCAACGTTGCCATAGCACCCCCTTCAGTCAAGCTAATCGCTTATGCATCGCTCGTCAGACCTAAAGCTCGCCCTGTCTGTTCTTTCTTTGTCCGTGTTCTTTTAGCGATTGCGAGAAATGACAAATGTGCAACAACTAGCCCGATCCGCCACTCTTCTGAACCTAAATTAGAGTACGCACATTCTATATTCGATCCTCACCAAACTAACCTGTACTGGGATCTATTCAAAATCGTACTTCACGATTCATTCTTTCGAAATACTCTTATCGCACCAGTGTAGCTCAACTGAAATCCCAGCTTGTACTTTATACTCTAGCATCCCGCCGCGAACTAGCATGCCTTTCTCTTTATCATTAAGTTTTTTTCACAGCTTGCCACCCGACAACGTGTTCATCCGTCCAACCCATCGTCACACCGACACCTGTAAAAACATTTGGCTAGCGCGCATTTGCATGTTTTTTTACTCTGTAATTGCCCATTGCTGCGGGTTCGATATGAAAATTACGAGATCATTTCGTTAGGCATGCGCGGGGCTGTTGAGATCTCGTGAGGGGCAAGGAAAGAAAAAGACCAGGCACGCACACTGCAGTGCTCCTCGCGACAGCGCAAAACCACCGTTGACCAGAGGTTGATCCAAGCAGCCTGTTCCAGGAAGCAGTCATCATCCGATAACCGCAACTCGAGCCTACTGGCTATTTGCGAGGAGTTGGCCCAGACGCATCAGCGGGACGGCAGCGTCAAAGACAACGCCTAAGAAGATCTCTCCAGCAGTTAAGCGGGGCGCTCAGATAACCAGCCTCTCCAAGCCTCCCACTGAATCTGCATAGCAAGCACTACCGAACCAGGCAATAAATCATGGCCTCTGCGCGGGAGTCCAGGGACGGCTACAAAGCCACAGAGGGCATCGAAAAAAGGCGAGTTGACGAAAGAGTAAGCAGCACCAGAACAAAGCGGAATACTGATACGAGACGTCGTGCCGAAGAAGAGACGCGAACCATTTCGGATGGCGGCAGTCGTCGCTGGGGTAGGTCGCAAACCGCTGCCGCTTCAAGGGACAGCCGTAATGAAAGAAAGGAGGACGTTACCGAAGCGAAAGATGGTAGCGTGCAGCAGGACGACTACCTGGCGGCGGATGAGCCAGATAGGGAGTCCAGCCGTCGGAAGGCTTCTGGATCTGAAAAGGAGCGCGACGAAGCTGGCGCAGGAAAAGACGCTAGCGCGATCGGTACTGGCAGTGACAGAACGTCGTCCTTTTCCAAGCCCAGCGGCGGAACGGCCAGGACAGGATCCACAGTTTCCAGAAAAGATGCCAGGCTTTATCCTCCCAGCAGGGAAACTCGTGATGACTACGGCCGAAGGTCTACACGAAATGATTCTCGAGATTCAGTACCTGCAGGGCTGGATAAATCCGCGAAAGCGACTGATGACCCAGGAGAATCCCGCGAACGCGGAGAGAGTAAAGGAAGCAGGGAAACCAGAGAAACTACAGCTGACCGGACAAAGGAATCTCCGAGATCTAAAGAACGTTCTGCAAGGCAAGGAGACGACACGAAAGGCATGGGGAAGACGCAGGCGGCCATTTCTGACGAGCGGTTTGACGAAGACGGGTACTCAACCGGCTCTGAGGATTACTGCGAAGAGATCAAGGAAGAAATCATAGAGCCCAGTGCCGATGAGTGGCGTCTTGGAGGAGGTGGAGTCGTGACGCGTCGCACAACGCGTACCACCACGACCAAGCGAAAGTACGGCAAGCCGAGCGGTCGCCGTTCAAACGACCGTACCAGTACAAAGGAGAAGCCAGCCACTAGCGACGATAGAAAGGGCCGCGAAGAGAAGCCTAACGACAAAACAAAACAGACCACTAGAGGCGAAGTAGAAGAAGAGTCGCGCCCGTCAACTAAGGACAGCAACGACAAAACAGATCTGGACACGTGCCCTTGTTGTGGATCTTGCTGGCCAAGCCACACGGCAGACACACGAGCGAAGCCAGTTCGAGGCCAAAGCAGAACCTGGCGGCGTCAATACCGCCTTGACGACGAAAGCCCCGTCGGGGACGAATGGTACGAGGTACGTAATTTTGGTCCCAGGCAGAACTGGCGCTCCTTCCAAAGGGCCGGAGCTACCCCACGCGACATGGCGCCCGCGGACGGGATGCTTCATCTAAACACGCCCCCACCAGCCGCATTGCCAGCGTATGCCGCACAGCTGCCACCGTTCGTCCCATACGCAATGGGCCGTGGCCAAGAAACATCTTTCAGCGCCTACCAGCCAACCCTTCCCAGTACCTACCAGATACCCATGCCTGCGCCTTCACAAACCTTGTTCCCTGCGCCGGTTGCTTTGCAGCAACCATTCATGGTTCCGCCTTCGGCTGCGGGTCCGTGCTGCGCAGCAGCTCACGCACCGTCTATGACAACTTTTCCAGTGGCACAGGGTTTTTACTGCCCCGGCTGCCGTGCACAAGCGTACTCCGACCATTGCCCGCCCCCCGCACCAACGATGAGCATGGACGACTTCCTGCGCCGCGAGCAACGCGTACGCCTGGAAGAGAGGCTGCGTCAGGAGGAGCGGCAGCTGCGCGAAGAAAAGCTTCGGCGTGAAGAGCGTCTTCTGCAAGAAGAACGGCTGCGGCGCGAAGAGCGGGCCCGCCGCGAAGAGCAAAGGCGGCGCGAGGTGGAGCGGGAGCGGGTGCGGCAGGAGGAACGGCTGCGCATCGAGGAGCGGATGCGAGAGGAACAGCGATTCGCTGCGGAAGCCCGCCTCGAGCAACTGAAGAAGGAGCGGCTCGAGAGGCAACGCCGCGAGCGGCTCGATGAGCAGCGCCGCTACAACGACAGGCTGCGCCAGGCTCTGGCCGAGCAAAGAATGGCCGACCGCGGAGCGCTGTACGGTGGTACGAGCGGCGTCCTGGACGAGGTCTTGTTCAAGGGCAGGCTGCGACCGGCGACTGCTGGCTCTGTCTACGTAGGCAGAGTGGCATCGCAGGACGGACTCAGGAACCCCGATCTGCGTGAGCTGCTGCTCAGGGATTCGGAGCGGAGGCCGCCAGTGCGAGGCCTCTCCGCCGATCGGCTCCGAAACTCCGAGAACATCGCCGGTCGCGCTTCCCGCTGGGAAGACGTTCGCCGTTATACTGAGAAGGGCGACCCACGAGACGACCAGGCGGACGCCTGGGCCCGGTCACGTGGTTGGCAAGGCGCACGACCCGGCAGCAGGCACTAGATTTATTTCCTACGAGCGTCAGGTGCTGAAAATCGTTTTTTGGAAATTATTGTTTAGTGTCGGTGTGACGGATGTGGGAGCCGCGCACAATTAAATTGCCTGCAAGGCGATGAGCAGTGCGTATGAATTCCTGGCATCGTACATGCGCATATGTAATTCTGCAGCGAGGCTACCTTACAAAATGGAATGCGTTGCCGCACTGGTGCGCTTCTGTGCACTGTTGTACGCGGGAACGGGGCATAATGTTCACCTATGTTTGCAAGACTATGCGCGCGGACTCAAATATGTTTCATGTGCCCGGAATTCTGTTTTTTTTGTGCTTGATAATGCGGCCGATTCTCCGGTTAATGACCTTACATGTGCACGGATTGTGTATGTGCATGTCGGTGTAAATTTATCGCGCCTGCTGCAAACGCGAACTTAACTACTGCGCCCGGCCTATGGCCTGTGACCTGAAGTTCCTTTATCCGATTACCCATAATGGATGTGAAAACTGCTCTCGCTTTCCAATGAAGTAACTTCCAGTTTGTTGCAGCCCTAGATGCCCTGCAGCCTCTGAATTTGTCGTGATGATGGAACTGATTCAGTGTTCACAATAAGGGCTACCACAACCGTCTAGGAAGGAAATAAAACGATCGAATCATGTGCATGCGATTGCACTGCCGGGTGGCAAGATGGATACTGTCGCTGCGATCGAGGGTCGAAACTAAAAGCTCAGACTGAGGTGCAGGTCTTCAAGCAGATCAACCGCGCCGCCAGGTGCCCGCACCGCAAAGCCCAGAGGAGTTGAACAAAGGGTGAAAGCGGGCTGGGAATTATCCCCCCCCCCCCCTAATAGATGTTGGCGGGGGAGGGAGGTGGTGGTGCGGTTGAAGTTTTAGCGTTCTCCTGCGCGTTCATGGAGGAAGGAAATAACTCCATGTGCGCGTTAGGCCGCCATATTTAGCCATTTTGTTGCGTGTCATGGTTGCCTGCTCAAAAGGCAAAGGGCAAATCCGGCGTTTTTTGTACCTTCTCTGATATTACTAAAACTTTCACGGTACGTTATCCGCAGTTCTGTGGCCCTTTGTGCCAAGTCTCGCAGTGGGGCGGCGTTTTTCTGCACCGCAAATACATTAAAGGAAATTCATTTCGTGGCCTCAGTCGAGGGGATTTCTTCGGGTAACCTTGCAGACAAAATTTCGAGCTAGCTTTCGGTCATTTCACTCTTATAATGACCCCAAATTCTCACAGTCGTCAGTTTAGCTAATCAAGGAAATTGGTAAATTAGTTTTTTGAGGAAAGGAAATCGGTGGTCTCCCGAAGGGAATTCAGGAAGATGGGAGTGAAAGAAGAAAGAGGTGCCGTAGTGGAGGGCTCCGGAATAATTTCGACCACCTGGGGATCTTTTTGACATCGCACAGCACCGGGCGCCTTTGCGTAAATTTCGCCTCCATCGAAACACGGCTGCTGCGGCCGGGTGCGAACCCGTGTACTCCGGATCAGTAGCCGAGCGCCCTAAACACTGAGCCACCACGGCGGGTATACGCGCTGCCTTATCAAAATAACCCGCATCTGGACGCCAGCACATGCCAGCCGCCCTGGCAACGAGGATCGAGGCTCATTCCTTAGCCGGAGGTCTCGCATTCCGGGTAGGAGTCGAGCCCTTTTCTGCGGGCCGAGGAGCGCCTGCTCTCCTTCCGTGATATTCTCTCGTACTACCGGGAACAACGAAGGGAGTACGCACCCCCAGCCCCATCCCTCGCCATAGCGCAGGCCGCACACTGGCGACTACAAACTCGGACTGCTCCATACCCCATACTACTACGTGCCCGATACCCAGACCAATTCCCATGTCATGAAACTTTTCGGAAAACCAGGAGACTTTCTACACACCCTGCCCACATGCCCAATCTTCCCTGATCCCCCATCACCGACCGTGGCGGAGTCTTACTAGGGGACTCTTCTGACCGAAACTTCTCGTCAAGACCAGCGCCGGCTCATCTCCAGCGCTCTGAGAAGGATTGCTCTCCAAGGGCTATCCTTCGCTTTGTAGGGGTGCCTCCTCACAGTGAGGGAGCTTCGCCCCCACCATTTACATTGTTCGCAATAAATGTTTCCACCGCCACCACATTAACTAAATCAGCGCGACACGCATCATTCCCGGGTTCGAACCCGACCGCGGCGGCTGCGTTTTTATGGAGGAAAAACGCTAAGGCGCCCGTGTGCTGTGCGATGTCAGTGCACGTTAAAGATCCCCAGGTGGTCGAAATTATTCCGGAGCCCTCCACTACGGCACCTATCTCTTCCTTTCTTCTTTCACTCCCTCCTTTATCCCTTCCCTTACGGCGCGGTTCAGGTGTCCAACGATATATGAGACAGATACTGCGCCATTTCCTTTCCCTCAAAAAAACAATTATTATTATTATTATCATCATCATATGCTACGGCGCAAATCTTTTCAAACACCGCGCCACTGAATCCGGACGTGCTTTGGGGCTAGTATCACCATCAGCACCCATCACGTTTGTTTGTGAATGACAAAACCGTTTATACATGCGTGAATATAACACATGGTTATACAATTATACACACATCACTTACGTGTTCGTCAATGCCCAAACAAGTCCAAACCGTCAACATGATTAACAGATGCCTAGATCGCCTAGATCTAGAAGATCTAATCCAATCCAACAGCAGTCGGCGTGCGTGCGCTGCAGTGGCAGAGCTGCAGCGGCTGCAGACATGTAGACGAAAGCTGTCACTGGTCTTCGCGTTTTTCCTCTGCGTGGAAGCCTTTGCAAACATAGGCCGATCTTCGAGGCTAACGTATCGAGGGATATCAGAAGGCTGATGGAGGCACCCCAGTTTCCTTCGCTACAGCCTAGGATAGCCGAACAACCGTGGTTCTACGTTGACCGGCCGTGGGACGACGAAGTCGAGTTGACGCAGCTTGAAAAGGAACACCAGAACATGGTACTGTACTCTGCAGTAGTTGATAGGAGCCTTACGTTTACGCTTGCTTTTGTACATGTGTACGTGCCTGTGTCATTTCAGCTCACCAGCATCGCGCAGAAACACAGTGACCTGGTTCCAATTGGGAAAACTGCAGCAGAAGTAAGCTTCGCCGATAGTTGCACTCTCAACTCTCCCAACAAGCGCATGATAAACTTTTTCTCCTGGCAATTCAAAAACATTCTTCTGGCACCGTTGGCTGGTTTGCGCTCAAGCGTTGCGCAAGTACGGCATTTCGTGTTTCACTTTTTATCTAGCATCGCCCGGATCGACGCTGCCAGCATGATTGATTTTTCAGAAAACCGTTCAGCGATATTCGCTGCTTTTGGGACGTGATGAAACGCATCAGTGTGTGAACGCCCGCGACGTCTCGTTGCATTCCGCTTAGCGAACCACCAAGCTTACTTTCGCTGATGAACGAGGGATGAGGGATTACCGCCACCATGGCGTGTACTGCAGGTCACGCGAAATTAAACAGGAAAACGCTATCTGCATGCAAACACTGAGCGCGAATCGCGAATAGTTATCAATGGCAATGACATTGCGAAACTAACCTATATGTCTTTGGTTCTTGCATCAAGGTCTCCAAGCAGCCCCTTAGGTTTTTCACATGCGTAAGGATTTAGCCAACTTTCATTCGCACTGCTTGGCAACCAAACTCCTCAGTGGCTTAAGATGTGTCCTCGAAAAGTTGCAGGATGAGGATGAAGAGGACGATGAAGACGATGACAATGAAGATGATGAGAGTGACAGTAATGAAGATGAAGATGATGAACTTGATGCAGACGACATTAATTACGACCAAGATTCGCCGGTAAGCATTTGGTTGTGCTTGTGTGTCGCCTGGTCTAAATTGACCCATGGATATCACTGCGCACTGTATATGTGAGAAAATCATTGGGCAGTGCACAACTGCTGTTGCTGCACATTGAAGGTTTTTAACAATGAAACCTGCTTGCTGTTGCTTGTGCTGCAATGTATGTGGTAGTAAAAGGAGTATAATTATCTTTAAATTTTAATTTACACATTGCTGAGCTGACAAGCAATGGAAAAGCTGCCAAGTGTTTACGTTATGCTGTGTAATGCGCTAAACTCAGCCAAAGCTACCCATGCATGTCAGTCAGTGCAGTAGCTGGCTGTCATGGCAATTAACCAGCCGTGGTTGGTTGCAACTATGAATGATGCTGGGGCACTGCTGGGTGGGCCTTCTATAACAGCTGTCATCATCAGCAGCAGCAGCTTGACTATGGCCACTGCAGGGCAAAGGCCTCTCGAATGTCTCTCCACTTAACCCTGTCCTTTGCCGGCTGTGGCCACCGTATCCCTGCAAATTTCTTAATCTCATCCGCCCACCTAACTTTCTGCCGCCCTCTGGTACGCTTGCCTTCTCTTGGATTCTACTCCATTACCGTTATTAAGGACCAGCGGTTATCTTGCCCTTGCATTACATACCCTGCCCTAATCCCCTTTCTTCCTCTTGAGTTCAACTAGGATGTCATTAACCTGCATTCATTCCCTCACCCACTCTGCCCGGTTCCGGACTCTTAATGTTGCACCTGTCGATTTTCTTTCCATAGCTCGCTGCGTTGTCCTTAACTTAAGCTGAACCCCTTTTCGTTAGCCTCCACGTTTCTGCCCTGTAGGTGAGTACCAGTAGGATATAGCTGTTGTATACATTTCTCTTGAGGGATATGGATAAACTACCATTCATGATCTGAGAGAACCTGCCAAATGTGCTCGACCCCATTCTTATTCTTCTAGTTATTTCCTTCTCATGATCTGGATTAGCGGTCGCTACCTGCCTTGAGTAGACGTATTCCCTTACCGCTTCCAGCACCTCGCTACCAATTGTGAACTGCTGTTCCTTTGCGAGACTGTTGAATGTTACTTTGGTTTTCTGCGTGTCAATTTTTAGACCCACCATTCTGCTCTGCCTGTCTAACTCATTGATCATGCTTTGCAGTTCATCTCTTGAGTGACTTAGCAAGGCAATGTCATCAGTGAATTGCAGATTACTTAGATATTCTCCATTAACTCTTATCCCCCGCTGTTCCCAATCCAGGCCTTGGAACACCTCCTGTAAACAGGCGATGAATAGCATTGGCGAGATCGTGTCTCCCTGCCCGACACCCTTCCTTTTTGGAATTTTATTGCTGACTTTATGGAGGATTATGGTATCTGTGCAGTCATACATGTCTTCCAGTATTTTCACAGAAGACACTTCTACACCCTGATTCCGGAATGGCTGCATGACTGCTGAGGTTTCCACCGAGGCAAATGCTTTCTGGTAGTCAATGAAAGCTATATATATATAGGGGTTGTTTATATTCTGTGCATTTCTCTATCACCTGATTGATAATACGAATATGGTATATTGTCGTGCATCCTTTACGAAAGCCTGCCTGATCATTTGGTTGGTTGAAGTCGTCCTCACTATATTAGCGATTACTTTAGTGAATACCATGTAGGCAACGGACAGTAAGCTGATCGGTTTGTAATTTTTCAAGTCTTTGACGTCTTATCTTCTGAATGAAGATAATATTAGTGTTCTTCTAAGCTTCTGGTACGCTCAAAGTCATAAGGCATTGTGTGCACAGGGGGCCTAGTTTTTCTAGCACAATCTCCCCTCCGCCCTTCAACAGACCTGCTGCTACCGGATCCTCACCAGCTGCTTTCCCCCTTTGCATTGCTCCTAAGGCTTTCTTTATTGGTGAGATGTATAGCATTGCTGTGCGCTACTGCCTCTCTCATTAACTTTCAAATTACGTTGGCTACTGTACAGATTTGTGTAGAACTCTTCAGCTACTTTAACTATCTTATCCATATTGCTAATGACATTGCCCTCTTTGTCTCTTAGCACATACATCTGGCTTTTACCTGTCACCATAAAACAAATAAATACACAACACTCTTGAGTCTTTCCTTATGCAGTGCATGGGTTTGCATTGCTGGAGGAAACTACAAACATTGCAATAGTCATCTTCACGTCACAAATTGAAATGATTTTTCTTCAGAAGTGATTGTTTCTTTGATGCTATGACCTTGGTGAAAAAGTGAGTGCATCAAAGGCTTAGCACCAGGGTACCAAACTTGTTGCTTGCATCACCGGGCTATCTAGTTTATGAACCAGCCAAGTTGCGTGTCAGTACCAGTACATTATAGCATGCAGTGAAGCTCAGCATACAGGTTGTAAGTGCTGTCAGTTTTTGCCAACATTAGTTACGTTAACAGCATTTGTTGCTGTGAATGTACTGATAGTATTGCTGTGAACTGATGGTGTGCAAGTTGAGCTCGGTACACAGTCATTTTTTATAGTTAGATAATGTACTAGAACTGCTAGTTAAACTGTGCATAGTGGGGCCCGGACTTTGTCAAGCTGGAATTAAGCAGCTTGTACCCGTCGCCTTCTTTTTCTCCTTGAGAGAGAATAAAGTTTAATTTGAAACTGATTTAAGATTGGGGGGGTGCATTTATCTAAAGGGTATTGATGGCCAGTTTATTTTCACTTTAATGCTTGAGGGAACTAGAGTCACTCTGCAGGCATATTTCATGCTTACTCTTTCTTTTGCAACGTGTGAGATAAATTATAGTCACTACTATTAATGGTCAGAAGATTGCTGAATGCAGGCTTGTACGTGCTGTATAGTTATCCTTGTGAAATAGGCAGAGATTCCTTAATGTTGCTGGAGATGTCTGCCTGTGCTCCTGACATGCTACTCCAGATGGCGGTGATGGATAACGAATGCACTCTAGTCTGTTCAGTGTATATAGTAGTGCTGTTACACTCCGAAAAGTCAGCGGTACTTTTGCCTCAAGTGAACCAAAGGTGCCACTCCTCCAAGGCCTACAGACGTTTTCACATTGAGGCAAAAGTCTGTATGCAATCATAAGGGACTGCCATAGTTATGTAGATTATTGTTGCTTTAACATTATCGGCTTCAATGTGCTTTTCTTTCTTTACTTACAGATGTTCCATTAGGTGCATCACAACTGACGCAGAATGACGAATAAACATATTTTATTAAGTAAACCATTCTTGGCTGCAGAAACTTCTTTAAGCAGCGCGAAAAACAGGACGTAGAGAAAGAAACACGAGACGACACGAGCGCCTCAATCCCCTAGTATACTGCAAACACATGTGGTGTTCAGACATGGGTTTCCTTGCATTCTGCTGATGCCCCTGAGAGCCAAGCAGAAACATTGTTTGCTTCCTCATTTAACCAAGGCCTGAGCAATGTCCATGTCCTTTCCCAAAGCCTCTCTTGCATGTGCCGGCTATTGCACAAGGAGAGTGGCTGAGCTGGGGCACATTCTTCAAGGTAGCATCCGGTGATGCCTTCAAGCTCGTTTGAAAGAGCTGCATGAAGCACAGTCTTGACGCTCTCTTCTGGTGTCTGTTGAGGGACATACCAGGAATTAGAATAGCCACCTCTCATAGTTTGCTTGGACTAGGAACCTCTCAAACTCTCTCAATAGCAAGGTCCCAATGGTTGAATACAAGTTCATCATCAGTGACGTAAGAGGATATGTGAGAGCTACTTTTCAGCGCAAGAACTGCATGTGAAAACATTTCACGATTCCAGGTCTTCATTTACTATGTAGTGCTGCATGGCAGGTGACCTTGCGATTGTTGATGTGCTCATTATTTTTAAATGAAAAGGAAGGCAAGAACGCAGTTTTTCACAGGTCAAAGCAGGCATGCTGACATGTTATTGTATGGTGTGGGACGTTGAGTTTAATGTCCTGAAGCTGTACAAGGGTTATGAGAGACATTATAATGGATGGCTCCAGATCAATGTTGACCACTGAGGGTAGCATGTACTGATGCTACACAGCGCGAGTGTTTTTGAATTTTGCCCCCGCCAAAATGTGGCCACCACTGCAGTCAAATTTTTTGTCATTCTTGTGCTTACCATCATTACCATCAAGGAATAACAAAAAATCCGTAACTCTTTCCTTACTGCGCGAAAATGGCCGAATTTGGGTGTTTAAAATGCAAACTGTTCTTTAAAGAAGTAAGTGCTAAATGCACCGTGCATTGTAATACATCAGACTGTAGCTTACTGATTACACGTTCAAATGGAAAAACAAATTCCAGAGTTGTGTGTACAAAACTTTTCGAAAATTTATTGGTTAAATATGCAAAACCAAAATAAGCTGCTGCACTGAGCTAGAAATTGCACATTTTCTTAGCTACCATTCTTGAGATTTTCAGCTGCATACAGAATGCACTGCACTTTCCGTGGCCCTTGTTGGGCGCAGTGTTCGGCGAGGGGGTGAATTCAGAAGCCAACCCCCTCGCTGAACACTGCGAGCGCCGACCACCGGATAGCCTTCGAGGAGGTGAGCATCTTGGCCGTGGAACCAAACCTGTTCAAGAGGCGACATCTGGAGTCGTGGCACATCCGGCTCACAAAGTAGGCGATGAATAGGACTCCAGGAACACTCCCCTCCGCGTACGTTAGTGGACTGTGCCACGTGCTAACAAAGGGAGAGTGATGGCAGCAACCCGCTGCTGCTACTGGCACACTTTAGTCGCCCCTGAAGAAGGGACCGAGTTGGTCCCGAAACGTTGGGTAAAGTTAAAAATAACGGTTGGCATCAGTTTTCTCTCAACTTTTTCCCGGTTAATACGTTCCCGGAAAACTTGACTTCCCGGCTACTACGTTTAAAATTTCGACAAAGTGTGGTCGTATAATACGTTTAGTGACAAGCCGCACATGTGCAAACATACAAGTGGGCTAAACGAGAGGACACGTGCACAAGTTTTGTGGCAGTCACCCGCCGTGGCGCTTCTCTGCACTGCCTCCATGCAACGAGGCGAGGCGCCACCACCAAGAACAAAAAAAAAAAAACGCGCGCTAGCATTCACGACAGCCGTTTCTGCGGGGACGCGATATGAAGAGAAACGCTAAGGTTTCTTCGCGGTGAATAAGGGAAAGGAGGCGAAGCTACTATGAACTACAGCTATCCGCTTATTTCCGAACGGGCCAGGTCTGGAAAATGCAGCTTAAAAAGCAGAAACACTGCGACAATCAGCCGCCGCGGTGACTTTCCCTAATTGCTTGGGAGCAATGGGGGCGAAGCATCCGAAAATGACAAGGAAAAGATTTGGTTACTTCCGTCACTTCCGTTGACGGACCGGATGCGTTACGAATTTCCTTCCACGCTAAAGACAAATCGCGAACGCGGACTGAATTCAGCGAGCTCTGGAATAGGATCTGTTCAGCTCTTGCGCCAAGAAATGCCAATGGACATTTTATAAAGTGAAATTGTCATATGTCTTTTTACCTCATTCACCAGTTACATTTCTCAAAATCGGGCAGTTTGGATCATACGTTTTCCCGGATAATACGTCCCCCCCCCCCCCGCAATTAAAATGAACGTGTCAGCGAGGTTTCACTGTACTACTACTACTTCAGTTGGTAGCGAGTGGGTTCTATGGGGGAAATGGGGGCGTGGCCTTCCTTGATACCATCATAATCAAAAATCTGCTCGCAAATTAGGTAAAATATCTTGGAAATATGTTACAGATACCCTAAAGCACCAAGTAAAACCACTCTTATCATTTAAAAATCTAGTGCACTGCATAAAATTCATGAGCAGTAAATCGCGCAGTAATTGTCTCACATCTCTGTGGACGCCTGAACAGTGCTGTGGTGGAGGGCTCTGGGCCATAATCAGCAACCAGCAGAGTAGTCAGTCAAAGTTTAATTTTTTCATGTCATCTCCTCGTGTTAACAAAACAAACCAAAGAAATGGTGCCATAGAAGAAAACTAGATGGCGCAGTTTGTCCAGGAGCGCCGTTTTGAGTTTTTGGTGACAGGCTCAAAACGTGGGCCATATATGACCCATGGCCTATGGCGCAGTAAGGAAAGTGTTAACTATGACTGAAAAGACTGCCTTGGACGTCCAGCATGGGTTACACATGCATAAGATGGTTAGTTATATATTCTGCATTTTACTGCACTTACCCTGGCCCAGTCTGAATAGACCTTACATTTTAGTGATTCTCTCTCCAACTAAACAGTGAAACAGGTGGAGGCATTGCTGCTGCTCATTATAAAGTCGCAGACTACAAAAGCTTGGCAATGTTGTATAGTATCTTAAACAGTGCAATTTGTTCAAAAAAAAAAAAAAGTCTGATGCTTGCACCACTGCCTATAGACACCACATTTTTGCTTGCGTGTTTTCTTCTTTCAAACAGTGCGTTCGATGTTCGTATACATAGAACACCCTGTGGTGTTCGTGTACGAGCGCTAAATAATTTATAACTGAATTTCTTCTTCACGCTGTTTCGGTTTCAGTTTCATCGACCAAACGACTCTGACGTCAAGTTGACGTTTTGGTCACATGATCCACTAGAAAAACTAATATAATCGCTAACAGGTCATTTTTTGTCATTCCAGGTCTTGGAAGAGGCTGGATTAAGTGTCGTAGAGAATTAAAACTACACATCACCGATCATATAACAGTTTCTCTAGTGGATCACGTGACCAAAACATCAACTTGGCAACACAGTCATTGGTCGGTCGATGAAACCGAAACAGCATGACAGAAGAAATTCAATTATAAATTATTTAGCGGTTGTTGGCAAACTCCCCAGTAATCCATGTATTCTAATGTCTAACGCATCATTTGACAGAAGAAATCGCGCAATAAAATTAGGTATCTATGGTGTGATGCAGCCAGTTGCAAAAGTTCCTGAAAACTGTGCCATCAAACAAATTGCTCAGGGCCCTGATTTGCGGACTGTATTTGAAAGATGCACTGTGGTTGTTAAAACAGGTGCACAGTGTACCATTCAGTTATAATCATGTCTATTTTGCAAGGATGTCCAGTTTATCTGGCACATGTTGAGTTCCATGAGCTTTGGCAGCTGACTGCTATTTTTTCAAGGCAAACATATGAGGCTGTTCTGGTGGCAAAGCTTACAAGAGCTGTTCGTGAGCAATTTAACATATGCTGGTGGAGGCTAGTGCATTTTGTACAATGTAGGAAAATCCTTACTAAGCTTCACATTATTAGATCTGTTCATACCATACTGAGTGACCTTAATATGATGGTAACTACTCTTCTCAATCCTGCTAAGGAAGCACCTTTCTTGGGCATATCTTATGCTTTTTCTCAGAAGTCAGCAAAAAAGACTATGACACAGTTCTTGCTGTATAGTCTAAAAAAAAGCCCTCATTTTAAAGTAGTTTTCATGAATTTATTTAAAAGCCAGATTGTGTGAGGTAAAATGCACTTTTATTCTTTATTTGTAATGAATGATGGTTAAATTAGTATAACTTTTTCTCCAGGCAATTCTGCACACTGCAGTACTTCACTGCATTCATAATTCTTGCTCCTTAAATGGGACTTTAATTTGCAAATGTTCATTAGGAAATGGGGGAGTTGAGGGCACACAGGTGCAACAAACTTATGCAAGTCCGCCTTTTGGTTTGCTATAGGTACGCTTTCATTTCTGGTATTTCACCTGTGCTTTTTGGGTTGTCCGAATGCTGTCTACCCCAGAATTCTCTGGCCACGCATCCAGCTGACTGACGACTGCCTCCGCTGGAGTTCAGTGCAGCAAATCGATATTTTCAAGGAAATGGCCCTAGTGTTACAATACCACTGAATCGCACTTGCGAGTTAAATTTCCCATATGTTGTGAATGTTCTGAATTGCCTTTGAAGGCTTGTCTGATAAAGGCCAGCTACAGCACGCTCAAATGTAGTTCTCCGCTCAACTACAGTGAAAACCCTCAACACTCACCTTGAAAAAAATACCAGCAACGAGTGGGGCCCACCACACCCTCTGGTAAAGTTGAGTGTTCACAATTCCTGGGTGAATGCAGTTGACAGTCACAGGAACTTCCATGGCCTGCAAGCACTTTCCTAGTGATATGGTGAACAACACCTGTGCCACCTTAGACTGTGTGTAACCACGGTAACAGGAATATTTCTTCCTGTGAGGAAAGGACAAAGCTTTAATGTGTGTCCAGGAGCAAATGCCTGTAAGCAATACATACATGCACACCTTCCCAATGCAGCTTAGGGAATCTAAACGTAAGCAACAACTATGTTCAGTCAGTGCCAACATCTGCCAAGCTTCAGTTACTTTGTCATATCTCTATAGGGGTTCTGTGACAGTACAGATCCTTCAATTGTGGTTCCCTCTGAGTGCATTTGATACATTTTTCGTGTGTATATGCAAAGAAAACTTCGAGATAAAATACAACCTATAATCATACCTGCAATGCTGATGACTCAATGCGCATTACCACACTTTACAAGTAACTAAAATTTATTTACTAAATAAGTGCAACTAAATGCATGTTAAGAAATGAGGGTGTTTATTTAGGCAGAAATTTTATCTTGAGAGGAGTTAAACATGTTGAAATCTTGGCCGACATGGTAAGCTACAAAACCCTTCATGTCTCAGTTTGAAACCTTTGAGAAAATAATTGAATAAACAAATGGGATGAAAAACAGTAATATCTATCACCAAAAATTTGAAACTGCGATCTCGCATAGCTTAAGCCTCACATAAAATTTGTGGAAAAAGTTGCGATATTCACTTGGTTACGCAGTTAGTTACACAAGCTCTCATACAGCAGCGTTTACATGGAGATCGATATTTTGCATCAGCCTAACCCATGTAAGCCATGCTACACAATTAATTGGCCTCACATGTTCAACCATGCATGGAGCAAGGAATGGGCTTGTGTGGACTACTTGTCATGAAAAAACAAAAAAAGGTAATGATGGCAAAGATACGTTGTTTCAAGGACAGAGATGTAAAAAGACATGCACTCATCCTTGTTATTTTTACACTATTTTTAGTGAACAATAGCTGTTAATCACATGTCCACGTCCATGCATTAATCTACTATCTCTGTTGCACATTTGTGCAACTGCTTCGCATACTTGAAGGAAGCCAACAGTCACCAAAACCAAGGAGTAGAGGAGATTTTTTCAATTTGTGGTGTTGATCAATGAGAGATCAATACTGTAATTGTTATATCGCTTAAAGATAACTGGTAAGAAAGCAGAAGAAATACAACCACATGCCGCCGGTGGGATTTGAACCCACGACCTCAGAGATTCACATCCGGTGCTGTTATTTCTCACTCGGTGTATTGTATTGTAAACAGCTGCAAGCGAAAGTGAAGTATGGTGGGATGTATCAATTAAACTTGTTGAAATCCTCATAAGCGTACTCGATCACTAAACCTTCAGCAAAGAGAATCACTTTGTTGGTCAATAATTTGACCTCAACCAGGAGTCTGTGTGAAACATGGACAGAAAGCCGGGTACAAAACAAATACAAGTTGTGGCAGTGTTGCCATGAGTTTGCATTGATGTCTCCTACCTGCCATTAAGGTCATCCAGGTCTATGCTGGCGGCCTTGTGTGCACATGAGGACACATTAACAATTCTTGCTGCATGGCCTTCTTTACCAGCTGCAGTGAGCAGAGGCAGCAGCAGGGCAATCAGCAAGCAGTGCCCAAGGTAGTTGATGCTCAGGTGCGATTCAAAGCCATCTTCAGTTTCCTGGTATGGCATCAGCATCACGCCAGCTTGACAAAAGACAACATGACTGCAAACACTACATTATTTGTAGCTTTCAGTATGAACTTACCATTACAAATAAGAACATCAACTTTGCTTTCATTTTCGAGTATTCTTTCCGCAAAGGACTTTACGGAAGACATTGAGCTCAGATCAAGTGGCAGAAGCTCAACTGAAATAAATATATATATATATAGTGAACGCAGTTAGGTAGTGACATGGACTACAAGCATGACAACAGTTCGAACCTTTGGTTGTGGGATGACCTTCCAGTAACAGCCGCCTCCTTTCTTCAGTGAGGCTCGCCTCTGGGCTTCCTGTAAAAATTGAAGAAAGTGATATCACGAAAGTGATCTCTGTGCAAAAGCTTCTTACCTTTCTGTTTTTGACTGACTATAAAGTTATTTGCTACTCTGCTTTCTCTCCATTTCTAGTTAGAGAAAGGGCGTTACCATCAATAACTCGGGCGCCCAGAGATAGAAGCGTCCGCATTGTTTCGTGTCCTATGCCGCCCGATCCTCCAGTCATGACAACAGTTTTGTTTTCCATGGATTCATCTGAAATGGCGAAATACGATTACGAACGGCTGTTCTTCGCCAGTTTCTCATACATCATACCACTTTCGTCATACGTATCTGCATATGGCTTACATGATATGCGTTCCCGCGGCGAGAACAATGTTTTGAACCTCAGAAAGCACTCCCAGAGCAGGTAGTAGGCGGAGAGAATGTACAAACAGAGCATATCTTTGACGAAGAAAGCCACTTGGCTGATGACCGAACTCGTGTCCTGTTGGTGCATGGTGCAATTAAACTTTCGCAAAAATGCCGCCTTGGAGCGCGATTTCACGACGCGCGTGCTCTGGCAGCAAGCGGCGCCACTGGGAGACAGCGAATACGGCGAAACCCAGCAATGACGTCACCAGTATCACTCCGAACCGCATAGGGCGAACGCCAAAGAAAGCAAGGAGGTGTTTTTACAGGTGTTTGCTCTGCGTTCGCAGGCTACGCGACGCAGTGCCAAATTCACTTTGAGCAAGTCGCCCCCCGCGCGATTTGTATGCTGCCTTTTCCTTCCTTGTCACGGACCTTGAACAGGCTACGGCGCATTACTTTCAAGTTCGAGCGACATAAGCCGCACAGCCGCCCCTGCCTCACGGATATCTGCACAGCCAACGACGCCAAATAACACCCACATGCAAACGTTGCCAAATGCAGACGCTTTTCGCACTATGTTGCCAACACGCCCCGCTGTCTACAACTTATTTCTGCCAGTAAAACTCTATGGCTCTACTTTCAGCGACCTACACTTGAGTCATCACTTTTATTCCGGCTGTAAACCACGTTCTCGGTAGGGATAAGGGCTTTACAATGGCGAGTCTTTTTACTTGTACTACATGTAAAGCATTAATGCAGCGCCGCTCAAAAACGCAACGCAATTGTCGATTAAGCATACTTCTACCCACACTCCCATTCAGATGAGATTATCAGAGCTGCTTTTAACCACAGTTTTGACTGTGTAATTGCGGAAGTGCCTTTTGTATTTTTGACAACAAGCAGGGATCGAATGGTTAACATATAACACGTACTTCGTCTACCCCTCTCCCACCTTTATTCCGTGGCCCCATGCTGTTGTCAGTTCACGCTTCACCTTGTAACCCCTGCCATCTGAATTCACAACCGTCAATATGTGCTTGCAAACCCCATATCAAGAGCGGAGCAGCGAATTAAGTGGCGAGGAGCGGGGAGCATGCACCGCTGCGCGGGCGGGCAGATTGTCACGTGGTACGTCTTCACGGAATCGATATATTTTAGTGACATCACTCTGCGCCCACCGAAAGTACAGTTTTCGATTGCCGCGAAAAATGGCCCACATTTTTTGAGACAGAGTGGCGAAGATAATCGCGTTTTCGAAATTCTAGAACCTGACATGGATCACTAACGGCCGACTGCAAATCTCTAATTGCAATCAGATGCCTATCTGCAATAGTTAGGAAGTTAACTATTAGATTTGGTCAATCACTTTAGTATAGTAGGATATAATAAAAAAAGTTGGTAACAATGGGCCATAGTCTGCAATGTTATAGTGTTCTAGAACACTTATAGCAATGTTCTGTGCATGCTTGCTTCATGGTTCTATGTCACACCGCTGACCAATCACAACAGTAAACAAAATTAACTTATTAATGTTTGTGTTAAACAAGCCACAGGCATCAAAATTCTTGAGCTCATAATTTCGTCTGGTTGTTAGCTTCTTGTTTAGGTAACAAGAAAACGTTTAGCATTGAACTACTTTTTTGCTGTAGAGGAATTCTGTGCAGTGGTCCCGAAAGAGGGCAGAGGTTCACTGCAGACTGTATCTACCCACTTCTTGACGTCTGCCAACACTGGTATTACTATGCCGCAAATAGTTTCCCCTTACCTCGAAAACTTTTTTTAAACAGCGGCTGCGTTTTTATGGAGCAAAAACGCTAAGGCGCCCGTGTGCTGTGGGATGTCAGTGCACGTTAAAGATCCCCAGGTGGTCGAAATTATTCCGGAGCCCTCCACTAAGGCACCTATTCTTCCTTTCTTCTTTCACTCCCTCCTTTATCCCTTCCCTTACGGCGCGGATTTCCTTTCCCCAAAAACCAATTATTATTATTATTAAACAGCAGTGGAGGGCTTCTCTGAAAAGGTCATGTGTGTATAGACTGTCGAAACACTAGACGCGAACCGCATAACTCGATCTTGTCTCGGTTAAACCGCTCGCTTAATCGCGCTGGAATTTGATCCAGAGATGGCATATCACAGTCTTGCTTTTTCAATACAAAGTTCGGATAAAGTACTTTCCCGATTTGATAAGAATTCTTTAAAAATCCGCATTGTCTGCAGCATCGGCGACCCACAAAAAGGAGCTTTTGCATAGTGCGCGTTTACCATCGCAACATTTGTGTGCATGTGCATGTATATATACACACACACATATTATATATATATATATATATATATATATATATATATATATATATATATATATATATATATATATATATATATATATATATATATATATAATGCCCAGCATTCAGTAGGTAGGTTTATAATCGTGCTCACAATCCCAAAAGCAAGCCCTGAAAAGGACAGTAAGATAATTTACTTTTAATTCTGCTGTTTGCTCAGGTGCAGAAGTCCACATTGCTCACCTGCAAGACTTCCTTTCCTTAGATTCCTCAGTGCGGGCCTGTTTTAACATACCTTAAAATGCGCGTGCATAGTTCACCCAAGATTTCAGGGGTCATGCCACATTGCACAGTCAAGGGATGAGACTTTTTGCCCATCGTGCCTACCTCACTTTAAACCTGTTCAGACACTGCCCACCATTTCTCTACAGATAAATTCTTTTCTACCTAAATAGTTCATTGAGGCCACAAAAAAAGTAGAAACACAAACAGTTGGTTTTTTCACAGGCGTGTACAAAATTTAATACGAAGTGTCCCAATGGTTGGAAATTGTAGCACCGCAACACCAGGATTTGTCAGATGAGTACTCACGGGATTACATTTTTTTTAAAGATGGACATTACTCTTTGTGTTCACTATTGAACATGAAAATCCACATCATTTGTGATATGAAGGCTGCTTAATTTCGTCTTCAACAAAGAAATTATTACTAGCCACAGCACGCTCAAAAACAAAAAAAAGGGAGACAGGCAGCAAATTACTCTCACGCCTGATAGGCATGCAATACGAGACATACAGAGGAGGCTTGCAGACAGCTGTAGCTGTTCTGACTGTTCTTTTGATTAGTTTCCTCCAAAGCCTTGTGCAATAATTATTGACTCAATGCTTGCTCTAAGCAGATGCATTGCTTGCGACCAATTCTGCACACAAAAATCATGTAAACAACTTTTTTTGCATATGAAAAAATGTGATGCGCCTTCTATGTGTAGGTGAACTGGTGTTTACGTTATTGGTTGCTAAATAAAGTAACTTCGTTTCTAACAGCTTGTTGAAAGACGTGGCTAATTTATGGTCACATTTTTTTGTCAAATATAGCTTCAAGTATATTATTCCTAGTTAGTAACCATGAAGCCCCCAATCTTACTTAACGAAGGAAAAAATAGCACTTGACTGATGAATTGCACCACTAGTCAGAACTTATGTAGAAAGCTAGATACACTATTACCATGTATGGGCACAGTGCAGGAAGTCAGGATGCGGAAAGTAGCACACACACTCTGCACTTTCATATCACAACTGATATTGCAAAAATCAGTGTGCATTTTATTTGTGTTTAATTTAAATATCACATGAAAATGATGGCTTTGCAGCAATAATGAAGGCTCTGCATGAACATTCACGTGCTGATGCGCAACAAAGTCATTTCTTATAAGTTATACTCTAAACAAAATGAAAAGCCTGCCAAGGACCTGCCCCTTTTTGGCACAAGTTTACACACATAAGAAACCATTGATTTCCGAAGACATCACAGTCGCACATCAGACAGTAGCAAGATGTGTAGTAGTCGAGGCGGAATGGTCAGTGTGCAAGCCAGAGAGTCAAGGCAGCAGGCATACTTGAGGCGAAATGCTAGAGAGCACAGCTGTTGAAGTGTGGGCACACTGGAAAGCTCCACAATGACAGGCTGCAATGATGCAGCCGTTTCCAGTGACTTCAGAGTTTTCCATCGAGGCCTGCCCATGAAAGGATTTGCACGCAGCATCCAAAGGGCCAGTGGAATGCTCTTCAGCAGTGCATAGTGTAGGACCGTGTTCCCCTCAGAGTCTTGTACAAATGGGTTTCCCCCATACCGAACAAAAGTTCTGACCGCCGTCTGTTCTCTGATGTACACGGCTAAGTGGAAAGCAGTCTGTTGCAAGCAGTCAATGTAGACATTACAGTCTGCCCCTTGGTTCAGGAGGCGCTGCACCACAGCAGGACTCGTGTGCGACATCAGAGCACAACTCAGTGCAGTCATGCCGCGGCTGTTCTTCCCATCCACCTAACAAAAACAAAAAAAGGTAGTACAGGGAGGGATAGTCAAGCATTGGAATGGAGACACAATTTTAAAACAGGACATCGTTTAAAAAGTGGAGGGTACACTTAAGCTCCGCCTTAAGGGTGTGAAGCGATAGCGTTAATGGTTTGATGGCCATATATGCTGAATTGATCATTCTGCACTTTACATTCCTAGATCCCTGCGACTGCTCATACCATCCCTGGCACAGTGGTGAAGCGGTTAAGCGATGCGCCACTGCCCTGCAATGGCAGGAGCTGCCACCGCTGAGGCTTGTACAACCCAGGTTGCTCTTCTCGAGCAGCCTCTCGCGACCAATCATTATTTGAACTGCCACCTGCTATGGTGGTCAGTTTGTTCACAATCCAGTGGGCAGGTTGTAATAGCGCCACAAGGTCACACGACCTCAGTGGCCCACCTGGGTTGCTTCTCTGGGGATTTTTCGCTCACAATGCCAACGACGCCGGAATTTCTGCAGGACGAGAGCCTTAATGCCATCGTGCTAAAATGTGACACTATTTGCTTCATGATGGCCCTCAAGAATTTTCTGGCTTGAAACAAACATGGTCGTGTCCACAGCTGTTTGTGTACACATGAGTATACACGTGCTAGCTTGCACTAATATACTGCTAAGAGCAATCAAACTTTCCTAAGTTCTTCAGAAATCTAAGCAAATGATACATGCGTGTGAATGCCTTTTAATATGACAGCAATCCTTTCAGCATGGTTTCAGCAAAATAACAGTCTGATGCTAGCAGCACACTTAAAATCCGTGACTATTTCAAGCATGCCTCTACTTTCGCAAATTAACAGTTCAAAACGTTCACAGCTCACATTTTTCACAAAAACCCTAGGGTAGCAAAAGCACTCATCCCAGCATGCCAATACTTGCAGTGGTACATTTGGTACACAGCCAGATAGTTCACAGAACGTGTGCCAGCAAATCTGTGACCCTGACGTGAAACCTCCATTTCTGTAATTACTCATCAGTGTTTAAAGAGAACTTAACCTCAAGTTGGCTTTGTCATTCTGACTGCTTAGAACAAAATAGAAAGGATGTGAAATTTTCATGGTTTGCAGGGATGCAGACTAACAAATCCACCAAGTCAGTGATCACTAGTTGTGATCAGTGAGGCTGTAATATTGTGCACTCAGTTTTATCATCATGTTGACTGTGTTGAGTGATGAAAGCAATACACAACAAACAAACTGAAGTTGGCCTGTACCAATAGATTCCCGTATTCGACTGAAAATACTCAAGACAGTCTTTTGGGTGCAGATCCAAGAGGATAGATAGGTCACACCATCAATCACTTACGAACAGTGATTACATTACAGACTCCTTTTTGGTACTGATGTCACGAGTTTGATTTGAATGGTGAGTTCCATTTTTTAAACTCAAATTTCTCAACAATAAATGTGGCTTTGCTGCGAGACAAACATGAACATACCCACAAAAAGAACCAGACTACCGATTTTTCCCTAAGGACAACCATTGTATGGAGTTGTCCTCGGTGTCCTGCCACTCACGATGCCCATGAAATCCGTTTCTCTAAGCCCCCCAAAAAATGTGGTGTTATTAAGTCAGGGGGATCATTAGTGATGCTCTTGCAAATAAACACTGCAAAGCTAGTTGTGTTTGACAGCCTCACCAATGCTCCAGCATCAAGCAAGCGATTAACCAGCTCGATGCCATCTGGTTGCACAGTGCAAACGTTGTGCAGCGGGGTGTTGCCCTCGTTATCAGAGGTGGCGGCACAGGCTCCTTGGGATAACAGGTAGAGGATGACGCTGGAATGACCAGAACTGCAGGCGAGCGCCAGCGGTGTTGTTCCCCATTCGTCCCTGTGTTCCATGTTGCTGCCCTTGAGTACAAGAAGCCTCACTATGTCTGCAAATTAGCAAGAAGAATAGTAGCAACAGATAAGAACTCCGGGACTATCCGCCCTCAAACAGGACAAAGGAGCAAGAGCGATAGCTGTGCCACTTTTACAGCATCATCTTCACAGACAAACATGCATGTGCGAAGTGGATGGTGATCAGTCACAGAAGCAGATCATGGCTTCCTTTTATTTGTGTTCTTTGTATTTTTTACACTTAACCCTCACCTGTCCTTCTCGTGACTGTGCACACAATATTATGTCTTACTTTCTCACGTAGTCAATGTGCGGCAGCCAGAAGCGTGTCCTTTTAATATCTCTATGTGACCGCAGTTAACCCAAAATATAGCACAGGACTGTACATACTGAGAAGCATGAATTTTTGTCATATAGGGGGTGGGTTTGATTCCCATTGCCAGCTAGCTGCCCACCGGTTTCTTCAAGTGGGCACAAGATTTTCCCGCGGCCTGGTGCTCGGCTTTCCAAGGTGGATGGCTGCGCCTTCAAATTTCATCATTCTGAGCTTGAGCAGGCACTTCGAAAAAAGAAAAAAAAAAGGCTACAAGTGGGTCTTACCGCAGAAAAAAGATTTAAGTTATTTGACGGCGGAACGAACCACTAACCCGTCAATGCAACGGTTTGGTCCAAGACCCTTTCCCCAAGCATTTCACCCCATAAAAGCTGAGCATCAGGCCGAGGGAAATCTTGTACCTAATAGAAAACTGGTGGGCACCCAGCGGCACTAGGGATAGAACGCAGCACCTCCCTAATGCAAGGAGGATGCTCTACCACAAGGCCACTGATTTGGTAGTGAATTGGCCTTACCGATGATGGGAGCGCATGAAAGCTGACCCTGGCTTGTGCAGTCTTTCGACCATGTGTAGCATGTACATATCAGTATATGTTGATTAATTACTGATATTTAACAGACTATAAACAATCACAAAGCAAGGCTTAAAAATTTGGATGTAGCAAATTAATCACTTTTTCATTTTTTCCTGGGCAGCAGAGACATTGCAACAACAACTAGCCGCCGCGGTGGCTCAGTGGCTATGACGTTCGGCTGCAGAACCGAGAGATGCTGGTTCGATCCTGGCCGCGGTGGTCATATTTCGATGGAGGCGAAATTCTGGAGGCCTATGTACTGTGCGATGTCAGTGAATGTTAAAGAACCCCAGGTGGCTGAAATTTCTTGAGCCTTTCACTGCGACGTCCCTCACAGCCCGAGTCACTGTGGGACGTTAAACCCCCATCAACCAACAATGCAACAACATACACTGCTGCCAGTTACAATCATTCATACCAATCGGTTTACTAATCAGAACTATTTGGTCACACAAAAACAAAAAACTCCTCAAAACATGTCACATCGTGTTATTACTGGCCCAGGAAAAAATTGGAGGGAACACTTAAGCTTTGCCTTAAGAGCATGATGCAATACCATAATGGGTTAATTCCCATATATGCAGAAGGTCATTCTCTACTTTGCATTAATAGATCCTTGGAAGTCCTCATACCCCTCCTGGAGCAGAGGTGCAGTGGTTAAGCGACGCGCACTGCCCTGCAATGGCAGGTGCTCCCAACGATGGGCCTTGTGCGGCCCAGGCTGCTCTTTCCGAGCGCCCAGTCATTAATTTAACTGCCACTTGCCATAGTGGGCAGTTTGTTCTGGTGGGCAGGTTGTGATGACGCCGTAAGGTCATGTGACCTAGGTGGCCCACCTGCCTTCTATGTTGCTCTCTGGGGACCACCTGCCAGAGCCATGCTCGTGATTTTTCACAGATAACGGCAACAGCGCTGACACCGGATTTTTTGGAGAATGGGACCTTTAACGCTATCGCGTTAAAATACATGACATTTTTAGAGTCATAGTGGATTCATGTGGCTAAAGATGGCTTGATGAAGTGAAAAATGTTAGATAAGTAGTCCAGTACACTTGATGCAGTGAGCAATGCACAAGTGCAGAGGCTTATTTGTTCTACAGGCTCTCCTCAAAGCATATAAGCCTACATAAGTGCCTTTAAGCCTCGTACTCCAGACGATACAGCATGTGACCTAGTAACGCCTGTAAACAATGTGGCATTCAAATAAAGTCAACTCATCAATCTTACCAATGAATAAATGACCTGTAACAAATTTCCACTGACTGATTCAGTTACTATTACATAAGCATGATATGTGCTTAATGTACCGCGCATTATTATTTAGTAATGTATTTCCAAATTTAAGGGCATATTTGCTTTGACCCCAGTCTTGCTGTCACACTGTTATTAGGGATTCTTCCAAGTTCGCTCATGTTCACAAGCTGCAACAAGGAAAGGCAGACATAGCCACATGTTTGTCTATCTTTGTCTTGCTCACTGCTCTCTATGCATTCTTCTTTTGAAAGCACGAACCAGCAACGCCCTCTACAAATCAGCACCACCTATACCAGGCTACATGGTCGGCACGATGGGAGCATATCGAACTGCAACAATCAGATACCATGTATCAAGCAAATATGGTTCAGTTAAATGAAAAACCATAAATGCTATGCACAGGGTCCGTCTTTCATGACCAAAAGCAGAGAAGATCTGATGTCACTGCTGTGTGCGAGGGAACCAGAGTTCTGCAATGCCACTCAACGCCTCACTATAATGAATGGACTAAGAAACAGGTAAGCCAGAGAATACATAAAGAACATGCATACCAATAATGTCTTCTCTGCAGCTGCCAGCAGCCAAATGCAGTGGTGTCCTTCCATAGCTGTCAAGGGAGGAGACGTTGGCACCACTATTGAGCAAGAGGTGCACCATAGGTAAGTTCTTCCGCAAGACTGCTATGTGCAAGGGTGATGATCCGGTAGATGCACACTGGTTCACACTGCAGCCAGACTTGATGAGGAGTTCAGCTGACATGAACAAAGCAGAATCTTACAGTAATGCAGAAAGTCGACAAAAGGATGGATGTTCCTCCACCAGAGAGGAACATATGTATAGACAACAAACTTGTTTACTCCTCCTCATCCAGTGCAGAACCATTGCTTCGATCTATTCCAACTTGGCAGCTAGGAGTGAGTTTGTGTGTGCATGATTCAGGACAGCATAAGAAATGGCAGTTGTAACAAAACAACATTTGCATAATCTAAAATGAATGCCAAGGCTTCATCTCTCTACAGCCTACAGCCTACAAGCGGAAAACTGCATTACACTGTGCCACCCAGCTTGGTGGCTAGCCTATAGTGAGGTGAAGCAGTAGTAGCCAAGTTTGGCTATCCAGTATAGTGATGTCGTGAGCTGCAGTTCTCCTGTCAGTATGTGTACAGGAATTGATGAAATAGTGAGCAAATAATGGCCTTTTTATGCATACCTCCAGTGAATCTGCATAGATAACTGATCAAAATTAAATGACACAAATGCGTACTTTATTCCTGGACAATGATGCACTTACACAATGAGAAGGTTCAGTCTGTGTGGGAATAAAATCTTTACACATATCAAGAATGACTAGAAAAAGAAATTTTCCACTGCAATAGCATATGCGTAAAACTTCAAGAGCACTATTTCCTGCCTGCTAAAACAAGCGTATGTGGCAGATCCATTATTCCACTTTAATACAGAAATGAAGACTGTCTGCACTTGAACGTACTGACAGAAAACAAGTAAGTGGGTGTAGGCCACTCAATACTTACTCATTTTTAAGAGGTCTTTCTCAACAGCAATGCATATGGCAGGTTTGCTTTCACCTCCCGTCATAATTCGTACATCTGGGTCCACTGGTGTCCCTTCGGTGCCACGAAGCAACGCCCACGCCAGAGGAGTGTCATTATTATTGAGAGCTGCCAGAAACCGGCACTGTCGTTTCCATCTGGGCTCTGTAAGAACAGCACAAAGTAACTGATCATCAGTGCAGAGGCTTAAGATTTCCGCATGCATTATCCCCATGCACTTTAGCGTGCAGCATTCGGCACAAGATTTACGTCAATGCCCATCTTACAATCGGTACAGCTTTGAATGGAAACCTTTCTATCGTATTACGACCCTTGATCGTAGTTTAGTGTAAATATTTTCGTGCGTCACCAGCAAACGTACTTGTTTATTTATCTGACGTCGAAACAGTGAAGTGTGCTGGACACTATGCTGCACTTAGAACGACGTATCAATTGTCATTTCCGCATTGAACTGAGGCAGCACTCACATGAAAACGTGTAAACGGGTAGATTAGTCACGAAATCGTTTACAGCTATGCTGGCCTGGTATGGCAAGCAAAGCATGCTGCGCTCTTTCATAGGGCACAGCATACACGCCGAACCATGCAGCGTGTAAACACTATGCTGCGATTTCCGTAAACACAAGTGAAGCCGCGGGGACCGTTGAAATACACACACCGCAGGACTTGCAAGCAGCACTTACCAGCTCCATTCATCGTCAGACAACTTTCTTCTCGGGACGCGCTAGCAGCAATGAGCGAGACGAACCGAATGGCTCATTTCTTTGTCAGACGGAGAGGCCGACGCGGACACAAAACAAGCAGCCAGCAGCATGCCCCTCGCAACACCGGCGCAGTCAAGGTCACGGGAATGCCCGGTTCGACCCCGCCTCGACTGTCGTTTCGCAAGAAACAGAGGAAACTTACTTTTAGTTTTAGTGAATTGAATCTTTCCGCCAGGTCCGTGCCAGCCAGCTGGTCGCGCGAGAAGGGTGTTACGAAGAAAGGGAGGCAGTGGGGGAGAGAGAGACCGTCGAGTGAGCGAGTGTGCGAACAGGAAAGCGCGCTTGCGCGGGACATGTTGCCAGGTCGTACTCAGTCTGGCGCGCTTCGCCGCTTGGCCTAATGGAGACGAGCAATAATTGTGATGGAGACACCAAACTGGGCGCGCACAATTTAGTATCTGGGCGCGCTTCTGACAGGCTGACCGACAGGTGCTTTGATGGCCAGCACCGCTAAGCTACGAGGGCGAGGCGCAAGACTTTCACAAGCGCGCTCTTATCGCGCGCTTCCACTAGCAACAGAAAAGCTGTCCCAAAGAATAGCTGGCTCGAGAAATTGTGGAAGCACTGATGTTTAGAAATACTGGTCCCGATGCTTGCAGTCGCCCGCCCAAAGAAAGAGGGACATCTTCGCAATGCCAGGTAACTACCGCTCCTTGTTGCTCCGTTTTGGTTCTTTGTCTTTTATCTTTAATTTTTGTTTGATCTTTTTTAAGACTTAGCTATGATTCCTAATGGTGTGTGTGTGTGTGTGTGTGTGTGTGTGTGTGTGTGTGTGTGTGTGTGTGTGTGTGTGTGTGTGTGTGTGTGTGTGTGTGTGTGTGTGTGTGTGTGTGTGTGTGTGTGTGTGTGTGTGTGTGTGTGTGTGTGTGTGTGTGTGTGTGTGTGTGTGTGTGTGTGTGTGTGTGTGTGTGTGTGTGTGTGTGTGTGTGTGTGTGTGTGTGTGTGTGTGTGTGTGTGTGTGTGTGTGTGTGTGTGTGTGTGTGTGTGTGTGTGTGTGTGTGTGTGTGTGTGTGTGTGTGTGTGTGTGTGTGTGTGTGTGTGTGTGTGTGTGTGTGTGTGTGTGTGTGTGTGTGTGTGTGTGTGTGTGTGTGTGTGTGTGTGTGTGTGTGTGTGTGTGTGTGTGTGTGTGTGTGTGTGTGTGTGTGTGTGTGTGTGTGTGTGTGTGTGTGTGTGTGTGTGTGTGTGTGTGTGTGTGTGTGTGTGTGTGTGTGTGTGTGTGTGTGTGTGTGTGTGTGTGTGTGTGTGTGTGTGTGTGTGTGTGTGTGTGTGTGTGTGTGTGTGTGTGTGTGTGTGTGTGTGTGTGTGTGTGTGTGTGTGTGTGTGTGTGTGTGTGTGTGTGTGTGTGTGTGTGTGTGTGTGTGTGTGTGTGTGTGTGTGTGTGTGTGTGTGTGTGTGTGTGTGTGTGTGTGTGTGTGTGTGTGTGTGTGTGTGTGTGTGTGTGTGTGTGTGTGTGTGTGTGTGTGTGTGTGTGTGTGTGTGTGTGTGTGTTTTTGCTGTTGATATTGTATTGTTCGTGACATACCTTACTTATTTTTACACGCGTTGTACATATGTACCAATAACTTTGCGCCTGTGCTTTATAGCGTTCGTCTGTTTTTTTTTCTTTTCTCTCCTATGGACTGTCCGTTTTGCGCAACGTTGCCATTGCAGCCAACGGAAACTTCTACAAGAAGGTTTCCGTGAAATAATTCCTTTGTAGCCGTATTGCTGCTCTTGAATGTATGATAATGAGTAATTATTCCTTTGATACAAATCGGCTCCACATCGGGCGGTTCCCCTCAACATTGGACTGAGCAGTTTTGGAGAAAACGAAACAGTGGACTCGTTTGCAACGCGCTTACGCAGCTTGGCCAAGCCATATTTGCCGTACGGTAGCAACTGCCGTAGTTATTGTGTTTACCGTACGGTAGAGCTAAAGCTCTCTTATGTTTGAAAGAGCCACCTGTCGGGGCAGTGGCGCGTCGCTTAACCGCTGTACTACGGCACTAGGAGGGGTATGAGAACTCCTCGTGAGCTATGAATGCGAGTGGGAGGGTCGTGACGTCATCAACACCGCATGACCACTAGTGGACCAATCATAGGACACCGCCGAAGTTGAAAGTGTGAGGACCCCCCAAATTTAGAGGTTGGCCCACCCCCCAACATTTCTATGGGCCCTCAAAATTTCAGAAGAAGGTCCACTCCAGAAAATAGATTAAGGTGGATTGTATAATCCCATGTGATAATACAATGGAAGGTACTCGAACATTCCAGGTGATGACTCATGCGTACCATATAGGGGCAATGGAACCGGTTCCAACCGAAGTTTGGGCGGAAAAATGGCAAGAAGAGCATTAGACAGTCATTTTAGACACCACAACAGCTGAATGAAAAATAAAATGCGAGAGCATTTTCTTATTTTCCACGTGCGGTCGTATCTTGTTGATTGTGGCGGATTCGTGTCTCCTGTGGGTTTACTGTTATCGTAAGCGCCTGAGTATGAGGTTACTCCATCATACCCGGCGTCATCGGTGAAGGTAAGTCAACCCACTGGGTTGTTTTTAAGAGATTAGACCGTTCGGGCATAATGTTGGCGCCGCGGCGGGAACGCACTGTGCGCGCCCGGGGACTAAATGAGGAGCCGCACGGAACGTATTATGGCCACAGGTTAGAGTCAGGTGGCATTTAGACTAGTTTGTGACGTCGCCAAGAACGTGCAGATGAATGCACTGCTTTTTCTCGTCGCAAATTAAACACGGCTAACAGCCGCCAACATGCGCTCCTTGCCAGCGGCATGGCGGACGCGCTCGCCCTATATGCATAAACTCTTCAATTACGGGAAGGTACAATAACGGGACGAACTGCCACCTTATTGTGCTTCCTTGAAATATTTAGTTTTTTTTTTCACAACCAATATTCGACTTCAGTGAAGTGAGAGAACATGGAAGAGATACAGCGTGTAAGAGGTATACGACACAGCGAGAGACACGGCCAAGAAATCCAAGAAAGTGCTAGAATTGGCGTGAAGTGCGAAATATTGGCAGCTCGATGCAGGGGACTGCGTCACTTTGGGACTCTCGTGAAAGCATTTCCAACCCCTGGCTATGCTTGACAGCTTTGCCATATCTTCGCTCAGAATGCCACCTTAGAGAATAATGAATATTACTTGCGGCGCGAAGTGTGATAGTTGCAGTATTTAAAGGAACATAGAGACCTAATCTTCTTCTTTGCAATGATTCATAAGACATTACTAAACATGGATCAGGACGTGGTATTAGCCTACAACGTTGAATAATTTATAATTTCATTTTTTGTCTCGCACTGTTTCGGTGTCAAACGGGGTATGAGGTTAAAGGTACGTAAAGGTCGCATGAGGTATAAAAAAACGTGCAATATGATCGCTGCTTCTTCATTCGTTGTCAATCCGCCTCTTGCGGAAGGCTGTCTTTAGCGTTGTAGTGACTGAAACGACGAAGCAGCGATTATATCCCAGTTTTTTCGTCTCTCGCATGACCTGTACGAACATTTGACGTCGCTGGCGCCGTTCGACAGTTGAAACGGAAATAGTGTGAGAGAGAAATTTTATTATAAATTAATATCCGTCGGCGAATACCGCATGGTGATTCACGTATACCAGTGTTTTACGCATCATTAGGAAGAAAACACACGCTCAACAATGAGACGTCTAAACCCCTTTAACAGTTGTTGGCGTCAACCGTTACAGCGGCTCGCTGCAGGTGCTGCGTTTCATGGGCGTTGTGTTATGACTGCTGCCTTCTACTATGCATCTTAATCGCTTGCTTATTCAAGAATATTGGGCACATTTGTTAATAAGTTTTACTTTAAGCACCGTAAACTGAGTATAATTTTTTCTTCAGAATTTATAGCAATGGCAAAACCAAGGCCATTTAAAATATTTGTTGTATTGCTGATTGATGCATCGATCGATTACTGATTGGACTGCAGATTGGTGTATTGATTTTCTTGTACTCTTCCTGACCACAATGTTCGCTGCTATATTTTTTTATGTAAACCCTATGTGTAATATTTCAAAACAAAAATAAATAAATCGCCAAACGATTAAACATGACAAAAGCCCCCCCCCCCCCCCCCCCACACACACACACAGACGCGCGCGCGCACACACACGATAGGCTTCTTTAACAGGCACATTATTCTCCCGCATATTTTTTCACAGCGCAAGCTCTGGTGTAAGGGAACCCGGCCATTATGTTGTGGTGCATAATATGCATGTACTGGTGTGCCTAATGTCAATGTTTTTTGTGTACACCCGCCGCGGTGGCTCAGTGGTTAGGGCGCTCGACTACTGATCCGGAGTTCCCGGGTTCGAACCCGACCGCGGCGGCTGCGTTTTTATGGAGGCAAAACGCTGAGGCGCCCGTGTGCTGTGCGATGTCAGTGCGCGTTAAAGATCCCCGGGTGGTCGAAATTATGCCGGAGCCCTCCACTACGGCACCTATTTCTCTTTATCTTTCACTCCCTCGTTCATCCCTTCCCTTACGGCGCGGTTCAGGTATCCAACGATATATGAGACAGATACTGCGCCATTTCATTTCCCCCCAAAGAAACCAATGATTATTATTATTTTGTGTAATTGTTTTGTATACATTCGGTGATGCACGGTACTGCCTGGACAACCAACAAGCACTCTGTGCTTAGGTTGGACAGGAAAACTCATGTGCTAAACAAAGATGAATAAATTTTGATTTGATTTCATTTGCTACTATATAATGAACCCCTAAGGACTGGCCCATATTTCCGCGCTTTCGTACAGTGAAACCAATTCCCTCGTGCATTTTTACAATTCGAATGAGCTTCTAGAACTTTCATTTAGATCGTGAGCATGCGTTTGTGTCTACATGTTGATTTTCACTCTCTTGTGCAACGCGAAGGAGGCTCTTTGAAACTACACTGGCCAGCGCTCAAGTTGTCGCTGTTACGTCTCGCCTACCTACGACGCGCGGTATAGCCGGCGCGGATGCAACGGACGCCGCGGCTTCGTTCATCGCGGCCGCAACGCCTCCCGCCAAGCGCGTCCAGGCATGTTTCAGTGCCATGTGTCGTCGTGCGTGCGTGTGTGTGTGTGTGCATGTTTTGCCCACGCTTGTCAAAGCGCGGCAGCCGGGGAGAGGAGCTCCTCAACTGGGAGGCGAGGAGGTCTGACCGGCGCCGGCCTGGCGGACGCGCCCGTCACGCCTGAACATGTTCAAGCGTCGCCGTATCGGATGACTCTTCCCAAGCCGTTCCCTCTTGCCCTCGACTCCGTGGGTATAAAGCGAGCTGCCCCGGACGCCAACGAGAGACTTCGATTCCTTCCTTCGAGTAACGTGGTCGCCCTGACCGGCTGCTCTTTTGAGATGCCAAAATAAACAAGTTGTTCTGTTGCCAGTCGACTCATCCTTTGCCGGGACCTTCGGATGTTTCCAGCTTTGCCCCAGGCCGCCAGGCCAACGCTACCCTTGGGGCTTGCAACCCAAATGCAACAACTGGTTGCCAGCGGTGAGATCCCGACAACGGAGGCCAGCAGCGAAGATATGCGGTCAACTGTATGCTGAGCAGCACAACGACCATCCGGGAGCAGTGCAACGAGCCCTGTGTGATGACTGGTTGCCTGCAGCGGAACGACTGCGCTGAATTCGTGGCTGCGAGGTTTGGTGAGTGCGGGACTTTCTTCTTCTGAGTTTTGCCAGGCTTTTGTTAGTGTCAGAAACAGAGCTGGTAATTGTGGTTGTCGTTGCTGCCGGGTTAGTTTGCGGCAAGACAATAGTAGGCAGTAGAGAAAGCAGCATTCGGAGCAGCCATGGATTTGAAGTCGTTGCGCAAACCGAAATTGCTGGAGCTTGCAAGAGAGTTGGGTCTTGATGTCTCAGACAAACTCAGAAAACCAGAACTGCTAAGGGCGATTCTTGAGTTGGAGGCTGAGGATGACGAGCTGTCGGAATGCCTTGAGACCATTGAGGAGAGGGAACAAAAAGAGAAAGAGGAGCGCGAACGTAAAGAACAAAAAGAGAAAGACGAGCGCGAACGTAAAGAACAAAAAGAGAAAGAGGAGCGAGAACGTAAAGAACAAAAAGAGAAAGAGAAAGAAGAGCGCGACCGTCAACACGCTTTGGAAATGAAGCGTCTCGAGGTAGAGATGGAACGCGCTCGTAATGGAAGTCAGGCACACGGTGCAGGAGAACGGGTATCGTTCAAAATGACTGACCTGATGCGGCCGTTTAAGCTTGGAGAGGACATTGGTTTGTTCCTGGTTAACTTTGAGCGAACGTGCGAGAAGCAGGGGTTCTCTCGGGAAACGTGGCCACAGCGCTTGCTCACTTTGTTACCCGCCGAGGCGGCCGACGTAGTCGCTCGCTTGAAGAGAGAGGAGGCAGAGGATTTCGACCAAGTGAAATCAAGTCTGCTAAAAAAGTACAGGCTGTCAGCGGAGGCGTTCCGTCGGAAGTTTCGGGAAAATGAAAAAGGCAGAAATGAGTCATATACAGAGTTTGCCTACAGGCTTATGTCAAACATGCAGGAGTGGCTCAAAGAAGAGAAAGCGTTTGGTGACCACGAGAAAATTCTGCAGTGTTTCGGGCTGGAACAGTTTTATAGTCGGTTACCTGAGAACGTGCGGTACTGGGTCTTGGATAGGCCAGACGTTAGTACAGTGGCTAAAGCCGCCGAGCTAGCCGAGGAGTTTGTGACGCGTCGGGCTCGCGGAGCTAAGGACGGTCAAAAGGGTGAATTTGGCTCCAAGTCTGAGAGGCCGAAGTTCACACCCATGAGAGCAAGGGGGGACACGCGTAGTGCGGATGCGAGTGAAAGCAGTCCGACCGAACGTAAGGAGACGGCGGCAGCCGAAGCCGAACGCAGAAAGCGGTTCGAGAGGAGGCAAGCGCGCGTGTGTTATACGTGCCAGAAGCCGGGTCACTTTTCGGCGCAGTGTCCAAAAACAAAAAGAGAAGTCGTGTGTTTGTCATTATGTAGCACTGACGAGAACATGAAGCTTCTCGAGCCTTACATGCGAGACTTCCTCGTGAACGGGAAAGAGTGCCGAGTGCTTCGTGATTCCGCAGCTACAATGGATGTAGTTCACCCCTCTTACGTAGAACCCGATATGTTCACGGGCGAGTGCGCATGGATCAAGCAAGCAGTGGAAGCTCATAGCGTGTGTCTGCCCGTAGCAAAAGTGCTTATTGAAGGACCTTTCGGAGCACTTGAGACGGAGGCCGTAGTGTCATCTAGGCTGCCCCCCCAGTACCCGTACCTTTTTTCGAACAGGTCCGATCACCTCCTGCGCGAGAAGGGGCTTTTGTTTGGTGAGGCTAGCGTTCAGGCCTTAACCAGATCAGGAGTTCGGGAGCTCGCTGCAAAGGCAGTAGTTGCGGGGCCGACGTTGTCGAACAATGAGAAAGGGTCGGAGGCGCAGCAAGCTGATATTCAGAGCACGTCCGAACTGAATAAAATTGAGCCTGTAGCGCTGAAGGCACCAGGTACTGGAGAGGAAATGCCCGACAAGGGAAAGTTAGAAGAGCTTCCGGTCGAGCTTCCGGGACTAGACTCAGTTACGAACAGGGAAGACACCGATCAGGTCATTAGTGACTTAATCATTAAAGCACCGCTGTCGGCTGAGCAGAAAACCGAACTACACCAACTCTTACAAGAGTTTCAAGGTCAGTTCTCTGAGAGGCCTGGTAGGACTTCTGTCCTTACTCATGATATAGAACTTACCTCGCCAGAGCCAGTACGATCCAAGGCGTACCGGGTGTCACCCCGCCAGCGCGATATTATGGAGGCTGAGGTAAAGAAAATGCTACAGCTCGGTGTTATTGAGGCGGGTGAGAGTGATTATACCTCCCCCTTGATTTTAGTTGAGGTACCGGGCAAGGAACCTCGTCCTTGCGTCGACTACCGCAGGCTTAATTCCGTCACTAAGGATCAAATTTATCCGATCCCTAACATCGAGGAGCGCCTTGAGAAAGTTAGTAGCGCTCAGTTTATTTCCACCCTAGATCTTGTCAGGGGTTATTGGCAGGTTCCACTTACAGAGGAGGCTAGTAGGTATGCGGCGTTCATTTCACCAATGGGAACATTCCGTCCTAAAGTTTTGAGTTTTGGTTTGAAGAACGCGCCATACTGCTTTTCAAGCCTCATGGACAAAGTGTTGCGGGGACAGGAAGAATTTGCTTTACCGTATTTAGACGACGTAGCGATATTCTCCGCATCCTGGTCTGAGCATATGGCACACTTGCGGGCAGTGCTAACCCGCCTGCGCGAAGCGGGCTTGACAGTCAAGGCTCCCAAGTGCCAATTAGCACAGGCCGAGGTTGTCTACCTCGGTCACGTGATTGGACAGGGTCGTCGCCGCCCCTCTGAAATAAAGGTGGCCGCTGTGCGAGACTTCCCGCAACCGCGCACGAAGACCGATATTCGGTCGTTCTTGGGTGTCGCCGGCTACTATCAGCGGTACATCCCCAGGTACTCCGATATCGCGGCTCCCCTGACGGATGCTCTAAGAAAAACAGAGCCCCAAACAGTCGTCTGGAGCGAGACAAAGGAGAGAGCTTTTAGCGCCCTAAAGAGCGCCCTAACAAGCCAGCCTGTGCTACGATCGCCAGACTATACCAAAGGGTTCGTTGTTCAGTGCGATGCTAGTGAGCGAGGCATGGGCGTTGTACTGTGCCAAAGGGACAATGGAGAAGTGGAACACCCCGTCCTGTATGCTAGTCGTAAGCTGACCTGTCGTGAGCAGGCGTACAGCGCCACCGAGAAAGAGTGTGCGTGTCTCGTGTGGGCCGTTCAGAAATTGTCATGCTACCTAGCCGGCTCGAGGTTTATCATTGAGACGGATCACTGCCCTCTCCAATGGCTGCAGACCATCTCTCCCAAAAATGGCCGCCTCCTGCGCTGGAGCCTCGCTTTGCAACAATATTCCTTTGAGGTGCGTTACAAAAAGGGGAGTCTCAACGGTAACGCCGATGGCTTAAGTCGAAGCCCCTAACGTAGGAATCCGCCTCAAAGTTGTTGGTTACTGATGTTTTCTTCCTGAGGCAGGATTTTTAACATATTGCTTTTGTTTAGTGTTTCAAAGTGATTATGTGCTTTCTAGTGCAATTTTCCAATTTGTGGACGCGTTCTGAGTGCTGCTTGACTACTGTAAGGAACTAGGCAGTAGTATAAAAGGGGAAAGAGCCTGGCAGAGCTTAGTGAGGGTTGTCTCGTGCTTGCTGACTGAGCGGTTGCGTTTCGGCGTAGTTCTAACGCTTGCTGGGAACGAGCACAAAAATGGCAACTCTCCCGAAGTGACTTTACAGTGTCCTATGTGATCCTGAACCCGAGAACGAGGCCTTCTCTGTGCGCTGCGCTCAAGCAACGTCGAGGGACGATCGGTTTCGATTACGAGCATCATCGAGCGACATCCCTCTGGACAGCGGATGCAGTCCCCTGACCATCGGGATCTCCTTCTCCCGGCGGGGCGGTCTGTTACGTCTCGCCTACCTACGACGCGCGGTATAGCCGGCGCGGATGCAACGGACGCCGCGGCTTCGTTCATCGCGGCCGCAACGCCTCCCGCCAAGCGCGTCCAGGCATGTTTCAGTGCCACGTGTCGTCGTGCGTGCGTGTGTGTGTGTGCATGTTTTGCCCACGCTTGTCAAAGCGCGGCAGCCGGGGAGAGGAGCTCCTCAACTGGGAGGCGAGGAGGTCTGACCGGCGCCGGCCTGGCGGACGCGCCCGTCACGCCTGAACATGTTCAAGCGTCGCCGTATCGGATGACTCTTCCCAAGCCGTTCCCTCTTGCCCTCGACTCCGTGGGTATAAAGCGAGCTGCCCCTGACGCCAACGAGAGACTTCGATTCCTTCCTTCGAGTAACGTGGTCGCCCTGACCGGCTGCTCTTTTGAGATGCCAAAATAAACAAGTTGTTCTGTTGCCAGTCGACTCATCCTTTGCCGGGACCTTCGGATGTTTCCAGCTTTGCCCCAGGCCGCCAGGCCAACGCTACCCTTGGGGCTTGCAACCCAAATGCAACATCGCGAAAAGATTTCTGACGATCGCCAGGACCTGGAACACGCGGCTGAAATCTTCGCGCGAAAGCGCCCAGCCCTTTCAAACCCAAGCAGAAATTGCGGCCGAAACATTCATGAGTCTTTCCTAATAAAAATTCAGCTCATATAGCGCTTCGTCTGCGTGCGTGTTTCCTGCTTAGTCCTCGTTTCTTCGCGTTGTTCAAATATGCTAAACGTTCACTAACTCTCGCAGTTTTCGGTTCTGTCAGGTGCCATTTTGAAATATACGGAGAATGAGGTTGAATAACAGGCAATAATAAATGTGAATGCTTAAGTCCATAAATACTTAAAGAGAGTTCACATAAGTTCTTCAGTCCTCGCCATGCTCTTGACGCCTAAGCCATGGTACGTAGTCACTGTGGTCGGAACGCCGGGCCCAAGACAACAAAGTCTAATCAGATGCTGTGAAGCAAAACACATTCAGCCTCGAGTCTTCCTGGGGTAAGCTCCTCGCTAATGCCTTAATCCGGTAATTCACGTGCTTGTATCAAAGCTCTTCCCAGCTGATAAACAAACATTTAAAAACAGTCAAGGTCTGTACATGGCGAAATGGAACCAAGCGAATTCGCCAGGCGTTATTCGCAGTGGCTATTTAACTGTTGTACCTAGCTAGTTAAAGGGACATTAAATGTAAATACTAAGTCAGACAAGACTGATAGGTAAATGTCACGTGTTAGCAAATATGTCATTTTTGTCGGCATCGAATCTTTGTCAAGCAAGAAAACTGCGTAAACGTGGCGCCGCCACGTATGTATTCGTACCGCTGTATACGACTGGTGACGTATTCACGCGCTCTCTCGAGAAACGCTATTTAGCCGTCAACTGCCGCTACATTATATCAACTGCCGTCGAAATATAGAGTAAAGCAGCGTGGTGAGCGTAGCCAAGAATGCGAAACACCTGCTAATAAAACAGCGTAAAACAGACGTAAAACTAAAAAACGAGCTCTGAATCTTTCGCCGCATCGTTTTCTGAGCACTCAAGCTGCGTGTGGCCGTTGTGCACATCAAGTCTAGAAGCATATGCGCGCTCAGCGGCTTTCACGCTCTGTTATATTTGCTATGCGGCCGATGAAGCGGCTTCTTTCTAGCTTATAAGCCGTCTAACATCGGATACTCTGCGCAGGCTGCGCGTGCTCTGAAACTGCAAGCCTTTTAGTGCGAAAGCACTGCATCACGTGGTCAATCCGGCTCTCCGGTTTGTGTGATACTTGACCTTGAGGGTGACCTTGGGCAAACAATAAATAAATGTTGCCGCGACTGGGATTCGAACCCGCGGCGGCTCGAACAGGTCAGCTTCGCTGGCCACTGCACGAGAGCACTGTAGGCTGTCGCCGAAGTTTTTTTCTTTTTTTTTTTGCATGGAAATCAATTCCGATGAGCTGCGAAATGCTTTACGTACACACATACTTTTCCGCAGTGCAGACACACATTCCCATGTCTTCGTACACTGCACTCCACCCGCACATCAAAATGGAGGAGAGACATACACATGCGTCAGGAACCGGCAAGCCGTTTAGGCAGCCGGTTCTGAGAAGCATAAACCTCCCGCGCCAAGGCGCACTGTTCACTGAACAGAGACTTAGATGTACGAGGTCGTTCTGCGTGTCGATCCATCATGGTGTTTTTCAAAGGCTAAAAAGTCCAATCAGCATTTAACAGATCGCACGGAATCCCAAAGTCTTTCGGGACAGGCAAGAACCTTATACTGTAGGCGATATTTCAATGTGTTTTTTGATTATCTGTTGAAGTATGTCCCAGAAAAAAAAAAGCATTGCATCACGGCACCACACAAAGCAATGCCGCACAGGCGACGGTTCACTGACCATGGCACAAAAGTCTCCTTGGTGCGAACCTAGGCCTTGACGGGTACATAGAGTCGAAGTGCGGAGTTAAAAAAAAAAGAAGGTTTTTGCAGCTGATTGAATATACATTTGCTGAACTCGCTTCATTACACTAGAATCCATAAAACCAAGGTAAGGCTGCCGATACACGGGCACAGCCTGCCTTCTTGACAGGTCGAATGAATATTTCAACCAGAAGCGAAAAGTCAGGAAATCAAAGGTATCAAGAACATCCTCCAGGATACCCCACAAAACTTCCTCACGGCTATGGCCCGTCGAAGCAAACAGATAAGGCAGACGGCAACCTTCTCACCTTCTAAGGACAGCTTGCAGAAAGGGTGCCGTGCAGGCTTGCAACTTTGAAAAAAACAAAAACCCCAGCCGGTCACACCTCGTGTTAAGCTGAAACGCACTCTCGCGCTGTGCATCGCACGTCGTCTTCTTGAACTAATAATAATATTTATACAGCATAGCCCTAAAGGCCCTCCTTCGAGGGTATTACATAGGTGGTGGGGTCAGTGTAAAAACATGTCAAAGAACAGCATTAACGCGCAAAGAAACAATAAACAGGTCATGTACAATATAGAAAAAATAATTAAGCACCAGATAATAAATAAAAAGCAGGCGATAAAAAACAATATAATACAAATTATAGGTTTAAAGAAAAGGATTAGGCATAACGGAGATGTAAAGTACTACAGTGTACATATTAGGCACGAAAAGAACAGAAGTAATCACAAAAGTGCAGCAAATGGAAAAAAGAAAACATTCAAAAATTTCGAACACTACAAACATTTCAAATGCCAACGTCGCTGCGGATGAGAGCAAGAAATGTGGAGGCGTTAGTTTCAATGGCTATGTGCACTGGTAAATTGTTCCACTCAAAGATGGCGCTTGGTATGAATGACTTTGCAAATGCCGATGAATGACACGGGATCCGTTTAACTTTGTGCGGATGGTCGAGCCGCGGAAAGAAGGCTGATGGTGATTGGAAAAAATCGTGGTGAAGCGAAGGATGATGATACAGTTTGTGGAAAAGTGCTAGTCGTGATAGTTTACGGCGGTAAGACAGGTCTTCTAATTCGGCGCGATTCTTTTGGAAGTAATTTCAAAGTTTATTTTTCAAGCAACCCTTAGTTGCCGAGGAGGCTACAAAAAGGCAAACTAAGCTGCCTGACGGAGCGTCGCCCGCCTCCCTATCAAAATAATATTCGCGCTTTGAAATATGTGGCGGTAGTGACACAGAGATGTGCACTGCATGCGTTGACGTGGACAACGTTGTGGCAGAAACGCCACACTGGAGCATAGGCCGCCGGTGTACACTGGGTAAATTGGCATTGGCGATGAAAAAGTTGAAGACGCGCATAACTGGCTCCCTGGGTCAGTGGACACGTCAATCGCGCTTTGAGGTACGTGGCAGTGGTGTCCACGTCCAAAAAACTGTGTTTTCGCACTTCACAGCGCGATTGACGCGTCCACTGAACCAGGGAGCCAGTTATGCGCGTCAACTTTTTCATCGTCAATGCCAATTTACCCAGTGTACGCCGGCAGCCTATGATACTGCGCCATTTCCTTTCCCCAAAAATTAATTTTCAATTTTCACAATATTTCGTGTTTAGCAATGCTAAACCGCCAGCCATTTTTTTTCCAATTTTCTCATAGTACACGCTCATCAACCTGTGAAGCGCAGTGCGAGCGTATGTTTTCTGCCTAATGGAAAGGCGGATATGTTGAGATATGCTGAAAGAAAAAAAAAATTGGAGGAGACACTTAAGCTCTGCCTTAAGGGCATGACGCGATATCTTTGGTCAGTGATAGAAATAGTCATTCTCTACTTTGCACTCATAGATCCTTGGGAGCACTCAGATACTGTCACCGTTGGGGTTAGCCAGGATGCTCTTCCCCGAGCAACCTCTCGCGACCAATCATTAATTTCACTGTCACCTGCCATAGTGGACAGTTTGCTCACAATCCGGGGCAGACTGCGATTACGCCACAAGGTTACGCCACCTAGGCGGCACACCTGCCTACTAGGTTGTAACTATAGTAGGATACAACTTAAAAAAAACAGCAGTTGTTAACACTGGGCCGCGGTCCGCGGTGTACTGTATTACTCCGCTAGTCAGTCACAAAAATAAACGAAATCATCTTTTTAACGTTTGTCTTTATTAAACAAGCCAGGTATCAAAACTCTAGAGCTTATAACTTTTTTTCTCATGATTAGCTTCTTGTTTAAGTGACAAGAGAAGAGTTAACAACGGACTGCATTTTTGTCGTGGAGGAATTCTGTGCGCCGGTCCTAAATGTGGGCGGAGCTTCAGTGCAGACTTAAGTTGTATCCGACTATAGGTTGCCTCTCTGGGGATTTTTCGCGGATTTTTCGCTCACGGTCGAAAGCGCCGACGATGGCGCCAGATTTCCTGCGACACGAGCTCGTTAACGCTTTCGCGTAGTATCCGAGTAGTAGCACATGCCTTCGCCACCACCTCTCATTTGGCTCAAACAAGAAAAAAAAATGTTTCAAGCGCGGGCCGCCATGCATGCAGTAGGTGAAGCGCTGGCACGCAAAGGCCGCATTTTAGCACCTTTCACTCGAGCGTTCTCTGGCGAAGTGACATGCCGATGCAATATGCAGTTAAAGCGGTATACACGAGCTTCCGCGAGAAAAACGTTAAACAAGTTGATGTGCGTTCAAGTCTATGCGTGCATCTTCTGCCGACAGCTGTAGCCGGCAGGCGGCAGACTGCAGCTGGGTGGAACGAATTAGGGAAATCCCCCAAGGTGGAGTAGATTTGTAATGAGGGAGTAATTACTAATGGCATCCACCCAAGCGCAGCCATATACGGCTGCCATGGAAAGATATACAGCTTCTACAGAAACTTCCTAGTTGAAGAAAAATTCGTCCTGGTCCAGAGTTCGAATCCGGGACCACCGCTTCACCGGAGCAGTCGGTATACCAACTGAGCTAACCGGGACGGGTAGCATATTTCTTTTCCTTTATTTTTTCTCAGACAGTGCCTAAGAGGAGGCCAAGGCTAAAGGCTAAGAGCCTGACGAGGCCTTGGCCCCTTGTACATGCGGTTGCATCGATGAACAAATCTCGCAGATACACTTGGGCCAGTACAACGATTGCGATAAATTCTCACACAAGCGTAGTATCCTTTTTTGAGCAACAATTAACTTATTATAGTTATAGATTGTGGTGGTGCCCCAAACTAATATTCCATAACTCAATCTGGAGTAAAAAAGGGAATAATATAGGATCTGTTTTAAGGGTGTAGGTATATGGTGATAACTCGAAGTTAACTCGAAGGGCGAACACTGTTGGTTAAATGATTTAGGGGAATCCTCCAAGGTGGATATAGAACACCTTGTTCCCATCGGCCCGCGTATAGTGTGCGCAAATTAAGTAACCAGGTGCAGAGGCTCGTATCCGCCGGTTATACTCGCAGATTGATAACGCCTATGGCGCTCCTACGGCGTTCCTATGGCCAAGCTGCCCCTGCGCCATTAAAATTCGTCGTCATCATCATCGCTGTGCTAAAACTCTTTGTTACCGAACCCTAACAAGTTGTCTCATGTATGATCTCAACCTTCAGCCAAAAAAGGAAGGTTATAGGTGGATGTGGTAAGAACCATGTGGCACCAGAAGTGTTATGTCGGGGTAGATACTCAATTCACTTGTTCGGTGGAAGGTGTCGTACGAATCACAACTGATGACGTATAAGTGAAGGAGCTAGTATGTATGAAGACTGCGAACCGAGGCTACATCTGTCAGCGCACTGAGAGTTCTGCAAACGCCAGCCAAGATTCGAGGAGATTAGTATAATAGGAACAGCTACGAATGCAGCACGCTCTCATGTTTTCCATGCGGTGTCAGCCAGTCCACTGCGAAGCGTTACTGGTCAGTTCTTTAGATTTGAAATCATGGTGCACGCTTTCTGGAGATGTCTGTTGGCCATTTGAGCAGCTCAAAAATTTCTAGATTTTCAGAGCGAAAGCACTACTCCAGACGTACCAACCCCGAGCAAGAATCTTGTCATCTTGTCTTGCCTTGTGCTCCGAACTAACTCCAGCTTACCCGAGTTATTCGGGCAAGTTCGAAGGAGCGTTGCGCAAGCTGCAGCCAATGGGAGGAAGCTAGGGTAAGTTCGGAGGAGTGTCGCATTAGTTGTTGCCAATGGGAGGAGCGCGTCGCGCCACCAGGTGACGTAACCTTGTAGCGTCATCACAACCTGTCCTGGCAGGTGGCAGTTAAATTAACGATTGGTCGCGAGATGTCGCTCGGGAAGAACAACATGGGTCGCACAATCCCTACCGCTGTCTGTGATAGAAACAGCCACACAGAAGTGCCGGGTCTTTCCGCGATCCTTGAATTTCAGTTAGATGATGGCCAATTCTGCCTGTATGGGCATTAACCCACTAAAGCAATCGCGTCATACCCTTAAGGCGGAGTTTAAATGCCCCTTCCAAATGAAGAATGAACACATACTTTCGAACGTGTACTGGGTTTATCCGCGTTAAACCCCAACCATTTTCTTTAAAAAGCCGCGTTCCGCGCATCACGTGTAGTCTAAAAAAAAACCCGCAACCGAGAATGACCACAATCTATCGCCTGTCGCCGGCTAGCTGCGAGGAAGCACACGGTGCTCGCGCTCTGTACAGGAGGCATGCTCAAAACTCCGCAGAGCAACTAAGCCAAACCATCCAACATTTCCGGTATCCGTGACCTTGATTCAGTAGGTTACGCCATGCATAAGGCGTGCGCAGTCCTTGCCCTGAAGGTGCCGTCTGTACTCGTTGCAAGTGCGTATGCAAGAAGGAACCCGCGCCGGCAAGGAAGGGGCTATCTGCATTCAATGCTGCAAAAAACGAGACTTGGCACGGAGTCGTTTTACGTGATAATGAACATCACGGCTTGTTGATCACGCGCAAGTTTTCTTGGGAGAGGACGCGTCACTGATGTCTTCCAGTTCTGTGACGTAAGAGTCAAGCATCAGCGACGCACACGGAGGAGCAGCGGTCATACGACGATATATCTTTACAACCTTGGGACCCCAGTCATCAGAGCTGTCTTTGTTTCGCTAGTGCGCATGCGTGAGGTTGTCTAGGTGCATCTGACGCTTCGTTGGGGAGGGGATTTTGGCGCTATCTTCAAAATCCCCTCCCCAGCGAAGCGACAGTCAGATGCTATGACGTGTGCGAACGAGTCAGCAATACGCCGCTGGTCGGCAGTGTCGTCGCGATTGCTCGCCCGCAGTGCAAGTCGTCTAGAGCCCCGCTGGCGACCGGTTTGGGATAGAGTACTCTGCTTCGTCGACGCCCGCCGGCTCGGCTCTCTCTCAATCACCCGCCGGGTCGACCACGCAGAGACGTCGATTTCGCGCGGGCTCGCGCGCGTGCGTTCCCTGCTGCGCGATCATGCCGTGGTCTACGCCAGCGCCCAGTGCAGCGGTCGTGGCCGCGCTGGTCCTGGTTTCGCTGGCAGCCGCAGACGCCGCAAGAGGTGGGTGCCCAGGGCGACATCAGCACGCCTATCACGCACAGCTTGCTTTTGCTTCGTGCGCGCGCTCTCATATGACAACCCCGGTGACCAACGTCGTTAGACCTTCGAGCCTCTTCTTGGAACACATGAAAGTGCGAGTGCAGCAGCAGAATGTTTCCTCGTGCGTATATCCGCACCGAGAAAGAGGCAGGCGTGTATGGGACAAAATAATGACGCTCTCTCCCTTTCTCTCGCTTCTTCTCCATAAAGCCGCGCCGCTGCATGGGCGAGCTGAACTCCGCGTTTCACAACTTGTGCGCAAAAGCATCGGATGCACTATCCACTTTTGATCGCTGATTTAGAGTCTTGTTTTTCTGATTCCGCCTCTTTTTGCCATTTAACCTCTGCTGTGCAAGCATCAGCACGCTTTCACCCGTACACGATTACTCACACGCGTCACTGTACAAATGTGGATGGTTTTCAACTTCTCTGAAGATTACTTAGAAGATCTTTGCTCATTACGAGAAACCGGTTCGCATTAAATGTGGATGTGGTACAGAAAGTGACGCTTCTTTTAGTATTGCTGTGAAACTTGGTCGGTTATAAGTTGCCTCACCGGACATGCAGTGCACTGAATAGTTTTAGAGTTCGCGCAACAACTCGTGCACGCGGGGGCGTGCACGTACGTCCGGCAACTGACGCCCCGGTTTCCGGTTACGGCGAAGCCATGCAGGTCCGTGCGGTGGGTTCTAGTAGCCGGACTCTAAACCGGGCGCCTCGGGGAAGTGGCCTTAGGTCAGCCGCATGGCCGCAAAGACCGTGGCGGGACGCCGAGGAAGGGGGTCAGAGTACGACCGAATGCAACAACTGTCAATGTTGTGGAGTACCGGAGGAGTAGGCCCGGGTCATTTCACCCTTTGCCAAGTTCTTGGTATGTGGTCCGGCCAGCCCTGCCTTGAACACGGGTGGAATTATACAGTGGTGGAATTATACAGGCGGGATTAGCCTTACAGTGGCCTATCGTCAGTTGCTTCGCCTGAGTCACTGATTTAAGAAATCTCGTCCCTACCACGGACTCTAAAGGCTGCGGTGTCCTCTAAAATACTTCAGTAGTGATCGTGACACTAATCGTTGCTCTTAGGGAGCCCTCAGGGTTCACGATGCGTTGTTGCCACTATCCTGTGAAACTAAACGACACATTGAAGAGAGTTTCCTTGTGGCCCCAAGGAACCTCTCTTCATTGTGTCGTCTAGTATCACAGGATAGTGGCAACAACTCATACTGCAAAATCAAACATGTGAACCAGTTTGTCAAGTGTGAGAAAGGGGTAGTGTACAAAATTCCGTTGAAGTGTTAAAAGGTGTACATTGGGCAGTCGGGCCGATGTGTCAATGAGCGCCTAAGGGAGCACAATTTGTCCTTGCGGAACGGTACCGGTTCAGTCCTGCCGGCACACACTAACGAATGCGGAAAAGAAAGTGACGCAAAACAGAAAGCGAAAAAGAAATCAATGTGCGAGGCAAGGCCCCAAGGCACTAGCATCCTGTGTGCAGGAGCACTAACACGCTTGCGCGGGAACTGGAAGAAGCCTACCATATTAGGGACGGCGGTAGTTCATGTGTTAGTACGCCATCTGTGACATTGTATGACACACATTCTGCCTTTCTAGATAAATTAGATAAGAGGTGAGTCACCTGCGCCCTTCCTTTGTGCTTTTTCCGGTTTTTTGGCCTGCAAGTGGCATCTATGATAATCCCTTCCTTTTTTCGGTATAAATGTCATGTTCCTTTTCTGAACAAAACAGTTGAAAGTTGCGCTCCGTCCCGTCTTCCTTGTCCTTATTCTTTGTGTGTGCAAAAAAGCAATTTTGAGAATGTACCAACCAGCCCACAGCGCATATTACTGGATTATCAGTAGTGTTATGTACAGTCGAGCCTACTTATAACGGCTGCAGCTATAGCGAACTCTCGCTTATTACGAACGAGGGCGGTGCTACCGTCAATATATGTATTTGGGCAATGCCACTGCGTGTCAGATACAGCGAACTCCTTTGGCTGCACAACTCGGTTACAGCGAAGGAGGAGGCGGCAGTCGAAGATCTGCGTTTCTTGCCGGAGCGGAGAGCGACGAGCGTCTCCTAACCGCCGTGTCGCCCCCCCCCCCCCCCCCTCTTCCTACGGAAATAACGCGGTGACCTATGAAAGCATAAACCGTAAATAATTAACAAATAAGAAATACGGGACATATGGAATGCCGACAAAACTTTTTACCAGATGCGACCGTCGAAAACGTATGCTTTGAAAGGCGACGCTTAGCGCTGATGGAAAGTGCAGTTAAGCTTCGCGTTATAGCGGCTTCTGTGCAGGAGCATGGACGGCAGCGACCCCGTTTGTCATCGGGAGGACTCGCAAGGAGCAGTGCTTTGGAAGCTACAATCTCGTGCGGTCTCGTACAAAGGCCTGAATGACGCGACTTTTTTTTTTCTCGACGAGTGTGTCACTAGGCGTAAGTTCAGAGGGAGCATGGGAATTACAGGCTACAACCCTGCGTTGACCACGCTCCTTTGCTACCGACGCGAAGAGCATGACCAGCCATTTGACGTCGTTCGGCGGCGCGCCACCAGTGCATGCTGATAGCAATTGAGGTGCCTTGACGTTACAGTTCGAATTTCTCTACCCCCCGCCGTGGAATGATAAGATCCCGTGGATGGAACTGACTGCAGAGTGCATCCAGAATAGCTTCTGTAAGGCAGCGTTTGGGAACCCAGGAACGATGGAGGACGCTGTCGAACACCGCGTTGTCGGACGCGTGTGAATTTGTGGCAACGCGTCGTTGATGCGCAGTTGCTCGACCCGATGTCGCGTGGGCATACTTCATTAGTGCGGATGGTGACGTCGACATCGGAAAGCCACACACTGAAGAACATAATAGTACGCGAAGCACGGGAACTCTCGCACTGCCAGGAATCTGATTAGGACAATGACTAGGAGGCCAACCTATCACCTGCTACTGTGAGTGCTTCTACTGCGATTAGTTATAAGGTAGCAAGGAAATCGGGATGGAGAATATGATTGCGCTTGGGAGCTTGTAAAGCGCCGTGGTAGGGTCTAGTTTGAATAAGCAGGCGCGCAAAGAGGGCTTACATTGTGCGACTTAGTATTTTTGGAAGCAACGTGGGAAGTCCACTGACTACGAACCTCGGACACAACGAACGCATTCCGCGTGGCCGTCAGGTTCATTATAAGTGGGCTCGACTGTAATAATCTTAAAGCAAAGCGAACAAGATGAGGGTTCAGGAACAGACGAACTCACGGGACGTACGCACAGCGCCCGTCTGTTCCTGCGCCCTCGTCTTATTCATGCTGTTTTAAGAATGAACTGCCACCAACTCGCCCAAGCTTCTACACAGGCAGGCTGTGTACTAGTATGTAGTTTTTACTTTATCGTGGGGTTTATCGTCCGGAAGCCACACATCGGCTACGAAGGATGCAGTAGTGGATGGCTGCGTATTAATTCAGCACTGACATCGCACAGAACAGCAGCACCTTTTGCGTTTCGCATCCGTCGAAATACGGCTGCCGCGGCCGTGATCGAGCCCGCGACCCTGGAATTAGCAGCCGAACGCGAAAGCCAGTGAGCCACCGCGGCAGGCGTACTAGTGTGTACCATTGTGGGCAAAAGTAAGAGACCCCCCCCCCCCCCCCCTCCAAGTTCTCGCCTGTGTCATTCTGCTTGGGGCCGCTACCTTACAAAACACTTCTGGTGTCGAGATAGGCCCACTAGTTGCGCCGGTCTCGACACCAGAAGTGCTTTGTCAGGTGGCGCCCCCATGCAGAGTGGCACAGGTCAGACCATAAAGGTCGGGTCTCTTACTTCAGCTCACGATAGTACCTACGGTTCGTGCTTTATTTTACATCTTAAGCGGTTTTTTTATCCTCTCCCAAGTAAGGCCCCGCCAATACTTTAAACCTGCAGAACACTCGTGGTTCATGGCGCTCTTCGTAGTGTCGTTATGATTGTAGTTCCTGCTGTGAGAAAAAGTAATTCAGTTTCGCAGCAGCGCGCCTTTTGGAGCACGTCACGCATCTAATTTGCTTCATCCAGCTGGTGTTCCGAATAACAAACTCCCCAAAAACTGCACCGGTCTCCGAAGCCTAGGCAATCCCAGCCAAAGGGAAACAAACATCTTTGCGGAGATACCTTACATGATTTCTATACAGCGAGCCAAAATTACGCCTTTACGGCAAGTGTGCGAAAAAAAAAACAACTTTTGCCGACCTCTAAAAGACCACGAAGCCGATGCTCACCGCAGTTCAGCAGTAGAGCACATTTCAGAGCGGATCAAGCATCTATTCCACTTTTTGCAGCCGGTGGTCCCGGAAGCGAGCGCCCTCATCATCAGTCCCTGTCAGTGAAGCCAAGGCCAATCAACATGGAGGGCTACAAGTATTTGCTCCCAAACTATAAAGGACAACGAACCCGACGTTCACCGCAGTTTGGCAGCAGCTCCCTCGGCAGCTTATTTGTTGATGAAGGTACGCATTTAACCTTCCTCTTCTCTTCAAGGACGTCCCAACATCATTAGCGGAAATATGTCACCCTAAATTGTGCGCCAACTGATCATCGTAAATGAAATCGCCTCACACAGCTCGCTCCAAAGGTCCAATCGAATGCTTTTTAAATGTACTTGTTTCATGGGTCCTTCCCCAAAGTGTTGGTCGACGAAACTTCTGCGTTCTGAATTGCGTATTTGGCGCCCTGACTGTTTCATGCTGCACATTACAGCAACTGTAGGCACTTTCTAGTGGGCGTGGCACATGGCGCAACTGTCGCGGTTCCGTGCTTCGTGTGCTCTTTTGGCAGAACCGAACCCGACCGCGGCGGCCGCGTTTCGATGGAGGCGAAACGCAAAGACGCCCGTGTGCTGTGCGATGTCAGTGCACGCTAAAGATCCCCGGGTGGTCGAAATTATTCCGGATCCCTCCACTACGGCACCTCTTTCTTCTTTCACTCCCTCCCTTATTCCTTCCCTTACGGCGCGGTTCAGGCGTCCGCCGAGATGTGAGACAGAAAAACCCCTGCAATCCCCTCTCTAGTCGCCAATATGTCATCGCGTCACAAAAAAAAAAAGGCGTTGTCGACGGCGCGCAGTGAAGGAAATTGGTACAACATAAAAGAGGAAGCGCAAATGACGCGTAGACGGGAACAAGATCGTTTCCGTAATCCAGCAACGAGATTGACATGGCGCTAGTCATCGGGGAAGGAAATGAGACGACGACACTGATGGAAAAAATAAAAAAAGACGCACCGCAAGGCGGTAGAAGAACGCGCCCTCAAAGAGAACAAGAGCAGCGGAACGCGAGGCGATTGAACAGCTGGGATGGCCGCTAGCTACACCGTAGCCGCCAGCCGATAAATGCATACCCTCATCATCTTTGGCCATTGATAGATTGCCGACGACCACAAATCTTTGGAACGCATCATGCACCTGATCTGTTCTTTCGCCATTTTGTTCAAACCTTAGCATTCGCCTACTCTTTGCCAGTCGTGAACTGCTGCCTAATGCATCCCCACTGTCGTCTTACTGCTGTATACCTTGTGTTTTGGTCAAAGCACCGTAAGATGAGATAGAAAGATTTGTATTTAAAAAGGAAGATAGAGCTCGGCCTGGTACTGGAAAGGGGGGGGGGGGGGTGTAAAGAGAAGAAAGGTGGCTATGATGGAAGCCGATGGGTACAGGAGACGCGCGAACGTGTATGCAGACCGCGCAAAGTAGCCACGATTTGAGTCAGCGCTGCTTGGCATGCGTAGGCATGCCTGAAGCGCCTTGAGAGCTTGGAGAGCCTCTGGCCCTGTGGCCATTTGACACCCTCCGACAAAAATCCGCTGCCGAAACGCTTCATTGAAGTTTATAGTTTATGGTGTATAGGGATTTAACGTGCCAAAGCGTCTCAGTCTATGAGGGGCGCTGTTGTGAAGGGCTCTGGAAATTTCGACAACACCTGGGGTTCTTTAATGTGCAGTGACAGCGCACAGTACATGGGTTTCTAGAATTTCGCCTCCATTGAAGAGGTCAGCACTTCTTCGTCGAGTGTGCGTTGAGCAAACCTAGATCACGCGGTCCACAGTTGTATGGGTGTGACAACCGATGCAGTTTGGAAAGTCCGCTCGTATAATTTGTGGTAACGCAAGTGAGTATAACTAGCGTCAAGTAACAGCTTATGCAGAATGTTTGCGCGGTCGCGCCGACCGCCACGCAGACGTCTCAAAGTCAGGTTAAAATCCAAGAGATGAAAACGAAACTTTAAAACCAATCGGTGATTTGCGGCATGTACAATTGAGAGCTATGAAGCATGGTCTGCGAGGGATGTCACAAGTTCAAGAAAAGTTGTCGGACGCATGTGTATTTGTGGGAACTCGTCGTCGATGCGCAATTTGCCCGACCTGATGACGCCTGGGGTGACGTGGTGGTGCGTATGTTGACGCCGACATCGGAAAGCCACACACTGACGAAAATAACAGTAGGCGAAGTACGAGAACTCTCGCGCTGCCAGGAATCTGATGAGGACGATGATGAGGAGGCCGACCTACCACCTGCTACCGAGAGCACCTGGCCAACTCCCCGCCGTCGGTATGTGTCATTAAGCCTGAGGACATCGATCATCATCATCATCATCATCGCTTCGACAGCGGTTAGTTACGTCGTGCCCCTAAACCAGCTTGTTGGTAGCAAGGGTAGCGGCAAGAAGTATGTGAATGCGCTGGAGAGTTTGGAAGCAGATGTGCATAAAATACTTACTGTCTGGCTTTGTAATTTTGTCTCTAACATGGGAAGTCCGCTTACTACGAACCTTGGATGCAACGAACGCAATCTGCGCGACCGTCAGGTTCGTTATAAGTGGGCTCGACTGTACTCCTACCATTTCATAGTTTTTGTTCTTATGCCGAGACCTGGTAATTGTACAGAATGGGTTAATGAGCTGACCCCACACGAGGAAACACATATGCGTCTGTTGTTACGCGGAAACCATGGTGGTGTCGTATTCAGTACTTCGGCGCCGTGGTACCCTTTAGTTTCACAGCAGGGCCGACACTTTTACCGGACACGATTCGCGCATTCGTTCTGTGCAAGTACTACGCGGAATGGCTTCGCCAGAGCTGCCTTGCAACACAGCTGGCTCGCGTTAGGACTCCTGACGTACTACATTTAACAACGGCAGGCGCTGCTCGGAAAAAGCGATGATGCCAGATTCAGAAAAAAGAGTAAAATAAATGCAAGTAACAAAGTTTCGGATTAGGCCCATTTTGGACGCTTAAGCTTCGCCTTTAAGAGTGAAACGCGACAGCGTGTTGCAGTGCTGTCAGGAAGTCCACGGAACGCCATCGCCCGTTCGGCGCGACGCCTTTCCCGTTGGACAAATCGCTCGGAGTCTCTACTAGAGACCTCTCAAAACAGCCCATCCGTCGCCCGAAGATATCACGAACGGGCTGCAGTGACACTGCTCCCTGAATTGGCCGTTGTGCGTCGCCATTGTGATTGGGATTTTAGAGGAAAGGAAAGGCGCAGTAACTGTCCCACATATTGGTGGACATCTCAGCCACGCCATGAAGGAAGGGAGGAAGTTTGTATTGAAAGAGAAAAGACAGCAAGAGAGGCCGTAATTGAGGTCTGCGTCTCCGTTGACGTTGCATCCATTGGCCACAACAGCACACAAACGCGTACATCACAAGCGCTCGGGCGGTAAGGGTTCCATGACATCGCAATGGTTGCCATGCGCACAAAACATGACGCACACAGGTCCGGTCGCCGCTGCCTGCCCGTCTGCAGCCCGAAGAGGTCGCGAAGGGTTTCCCGGAGGGGCGAAACCGTCATGCTATCACCGGGCTCCGCGTTCGAACCAGTTGACGTCTTCAAAAGTTTCGTCTGGCGGTCGTTCAAATTCAAATCCACAACCCCTGTGCGGTGTCAGTGCATGTTAAAGAACCCCGGGTCACCGGAATTACCGAAGCCCTCCACTACGGCGTCCCTCATAGCGTGAGTCACTTTCGACCGTTGAACTCCATAAACCCAAACTCAAAGCGAACACGGTCACAACACTACCTATCGTACCTCAGCGCAAACTATTTTGCATTTACTTTCATCTCTACAACATAGATAGCGCCGGTTTGCTACAGCTCATGTCAGTGAATTGAAATGCTTTATAAGGTAGAACGCGATTGTTATCGGGTCCCGTTTCAAAATTCGCATACTCATAATTACTCGTGTATTGTACAGTCATGTTTATTGTACTGTTTGAGGCACTTTCCTCAATGTACGCCTTGCTATCGTTTGAAAGGCAGCATTTGCGAGGGAACGTAGCGTGCGCGGCAGAAATGTCAGACCACATGAGAAGCTTGCGCAACTTGGCGAAACACCCAGCGGATAGAGGTTGTCTGGTAGCATACATTTATCGTAGCGATGTAAAAAGATAGCTTCTAAATGATGTAGCATACTTTCTCACACTGTCGTTCTTCAAAGCACTCGCCAACTGTTAAGAAACAGCCGACTCCGCGGGCACTCTGTGAAACGAGCAAAATATTTCCGAAAGTTTTACTTACATGTGTTCCTATGAGCCGCGCTCCGACCCCGTGCCCCCAGCAGGGAATCACCCCCACGCGCATGTGACGCGCTGTTTTAAATATACGTCGCCTTCGAAATGACGTTCCACACGTTTGCAACCTGTTCCAGGATGAACTTTGTTATTCTTCACGAAGGGACGACATCGTAGGTGGACTGTGAAATCAAGAATTGCTGTGAAAACTTTTGCTTCCATGTGTTCCTATGGAGCTTAAGACTACTTGCCACCTCTAGTCGAATCCGGTTGCCGCGAACCTCCTCTTTGTATGTAAACACGGCGTTGGTCTATACTCAACTATTCTTCCGTGGCACATGAACATAAGAAAGAAGTGACGTGTATGGCGTAAGCGATCGCCGTGTGCAATGGCTTGTGCGCTTTGAGCGTCTCATTGCGAGTTCCTGCGAGCGGTCTGTTCTATATGACCGTGGTTGATTCTGTCCATACATTCTAGCGCGGCAGGCGTGTCGAGCAAGGCACCTGGTTCGGGTCGACGAGACCACCGACGGCACCTGCATGCCTGTGAACGAGTGCCTCGAGTCACTGAAGGACGTGGGAAGGCTCAAGTTCCCCATGTTCTGCGGCCTACGCGGTCTGCTGCCCATCGTGTGCTGCCCCAACAAGGACCCGCCTCCACCCCCGCCGGCGCCCCCTGGTGAGTTTATATTTCTTTGTTCTACTCTTTGCACGGGCATTCACATTATAAAGAGGAGGTGTACATGAACAGGAATTGAAACACCAAAAAAAGTTAGGGGCGATCAATTGGAGAAGTCAAGTCAGAGAACTGGAGGCTGGGAAGTAGGGGCTAACCACACGGGGGCAGTGCTCTTCAAGATTGCTCGGATCTCCGGAGGGTCAGCTGGGAGCATGCAAGAGAGGCTACATTGTGCGGCGCAAGAATACGCAAATAGTTGTGGACTGCAGTGCGCACCGAGCAAATCTGAATTACTGCTATCTAGGAAGAAAGCGGAGACTCTGACCCTATTATAGTATTTGTGGGGGGCAGCGCAAATTCCAGAGATACCACTTGCGAAAATCGTTGGTCTCTTACTAGACAGCAGGGACAGCAATGAGGAAGTGATCAGGAGGTTGCAAGCAACAACTGAGCAAGTGGCGAGAATGGTTAGAAGAGCAGAAGAGCAAGGTTCCGGGCTAGTTGGTAATGCATTTAAAAGGAAGAAACAGCGCGATGAAACACGGACACGCGAAGAAACGACACACACACGACCGCTGAGAATGGTTAAGCATATCAAACCACGAGAATGGTCAGTAGGATCTCAAACCACAAGCATGGACTTAGAGGCAAATACACTATCAAGTTAATACAGGCTTTTACTGTGAACAGGATCGCTTGCATAGCACCATTTTTCAAATGGAATAAAAGTGAGAACAAGTCGAACGTTATAATAAGCAAATCATATAATAGAGCACTTGAGATCCCGGCCAATGCGGGAACAGAAAGGCTATAAACATACGCATCGACCACACTGTAGCCGGAATTATTGAAGGTCACTCGATTTTGCAGCGGATACCGATATCAGGAATGACTGCATGGAAGGGACGTACTTGATAGACTAGGGCTCTCATTCATTTGGTTTGGTTTGGTCTATTGGGGTTTAACGTCCCAAAGCGACTCAGGCTATGAGGGACGCCGTAGTGAAGGGCTCCGGAAATTTCTACCCCCCCCCCCCCCCCCCCGTGGTTCGTTAACGTGCGCTGACATCGCCACAGTACACGGTCCTCTAGAATTTCGCCTCCATCGAAATTCGACCGCCGCGGCCGGGATCGAACCCGCGTCTTTCGGGTCAGCAGCCGATCTCTCATTCATTTGGTCTACGGGCTCATGAGACTGAGGTTGTTCTTCCCGAGCAATGTGAGAAGAAATAGCCTCCGCAAGCCTCATTTTTGCACACATAGTTCTTCGATAGGCTGTGTATTTTTCACGCAGGCCTGCTGTTGTCTGAGTCAGTTTGTTCTTAGTCCTTTTCGTTTTTGCCGAGTTTTGCTGAACCTCCCTCCTCTCCTCTCCAAGTGGAGAGATGAAGCTAGGGGACGGTTGGCAGTTGGCAGGTGGAGAGAGCAAATCCCCCTAAACACCACATGGAAGGTGGAGGCTTCACGCCGACGCCGCCGGCCAGTTTTCGCCTTCGTGGTCCTCCTGGTGCTCTCGCATTAAAAGAAAATCGCAGACGGTTGTAAATGCTAATCGCTTAACACGGCTTATTCCTGCGTAAAGCTGTTTGTGGCAAGAACGTCATCATGCTGTTTACATCACGATGTTCAAAGTTCACTGTGTATTTCGTAGGTACAAGCGAGGAAGAAGCGGCGCCATGATTTGAAATATATATATGCTTGGTTGGGCAACAGCTAAGACAAATTTTCACGCTGCGCCTTGCCACCATCACTGCCGCGCGCAGGCAGAAGACAGCTGAAAGAAATGTGAAAGGCTCGAAAGAAGAGACGCGCGTCGTAGCAACCGCATCGACGACCGATGGTTGCTTCAGTTGCCCCGAGTCCGTCTGCCCATTGCCCACCGCTGCCTTTATGCTGCTAAAAGTGAGCGCTGTGCTCATGTCGTTGTTGTGAATGAAGGAAGAGGAAAGTACACGTATCTGTCCATTGGGCCACTGCCGCGTGCAGATGACAGAAGTGAAATATATAGAAGAAACATTGAAAGAATTGAAAGATATAGAAGAACCATTGACTACGGACTTTCCTCCCTGGACTGTCGCCTCTAAATATCGAAAATTTTATACCAGGAGCAGTTTATATCACAGGCTGCGCTACTGCAAGCTGCTCTGACCTACTCAGGCGAGAAATGTTCACCGGACACACACATTTTTACCGATGGCTCAACTTCCCAGCAGACCTCTACTGTGGCCTTTACGTGCCCTGAACAAGCCAAACGCCTTCTTATCGCCTGCAGCGGAAGACATCCTCCACGACAGCAGAACTCCACCGTGTTAAAGAACCTGCCTCCTATATCATGGGCCTAACCCGGGTTGATGGGCGGTTTTCGCCGACTCCAAAGCAGCGCTACAAACTCTGTCCAACCTGTTGAAGAAAACCAATCAGCAACCAGTTTCCCACGACATTTCATACCTACATCACATGGATACTGCCGCAGCAATTATACATCGCTTCAATGGATTCTAGCTCACTGTGGTATTCTAGCCAACGAAAAAGCAGATGGAGTAGACGCAAACGTCTGCAGCATCAGAATTGCAAGCAGGTTTTCTCCTCCAAATCAGATGCGTCGCAACTCGCCGCAAGACATGACCATGAAGAAAAGAATTGGCTGTGAAGCGCGCCGTCACACAATTAGCCATTTCTCCACTCATTTGGCCCATATTTCGAATCTACACTACCACCCAGTCTTCCACGCCATCTGCAAATTGTTTATCGTCGTCTCCGTCTGAACGCCGCAACTACAAACTTGCGGTACCGTTTAGGACAAGTGAGCAGTCCTCACTGCTACAACTGCAGCTCAATAGAAACAGTACAACATATTCTATTTGAATGCCCAGCGTATGCTGACTAGCGTGCGCACTATGAACATTGTATGTAGCCACTCATCCAAGTGCCTTTAAGAGTGGACTTTGTGTTAGGTCCCTTTAGCCTGCTTTACGCAGCAGAGACGTGCAATCAACTTCTTGATTGCTTATTCAGATGGCGTTTGTCCACTCGACAAGCTCTGATATCTCCGTTAATCTCACCATTATGCACTCTTCATGTTGTCATACCCTTTTTAGGACACTGCATTTTACCACTTAATATCTCGTAGCATTACTCGTTGATGTCATCATCATCGTCACCACCGTGAATACGCCCACTGCAGGGCAAAGGCCTCTCCCATGTCTCTCCAATTAACCCTTTCCTTTGCCAGCTGCGCCCACCCTATGCCTGCAAACTTCTTAATCTCATCCGTCCACCTACTTTTATGCCGCCCCTTGCTACGCTTGCCTTCTCTTGGAATTCACTCCGTTACTTTATGGACCAGCGGTTATCTTGCCTTCTGTATTGCAGACCCTAACAAAGCCCATTTCTTCCTCTTGATTTAAACTAGGATCTATTAACCTGCGTTTGTTCCGTCACCCACTCTGCGCGCTTCCGGTCTCGTTGATGTACGTCTGCCCAAATTACATTACATTCTTCTTTAATAATTTGCATTATAATATGCGCGCCTTTCTCCTTCCGTCTTTCTATCCCCAATTCTCTTCCCCACGCAGAGTAGCATGTGGGCGAATTTCTCATGCCGGCTAAAATCTCTGGTTTTCAATGAAGAGTTTCTCTCTTTCTTTCTCCTTCTTTGAATGACTCGGTGGCGACAATAGCAACAAGCGTGCTCGGCTGTCGTCGAACAGAATGCCCGCCGCTCTCCGCCGTGCTCAGTTTAAAGCTGTCAACGAACGGCGGCATTGAGCTTGAGCAAAATAACCACAACAGTCTCGAACAACGTAGAATCGTTTCCGCCTGGGTGCGATCATGGGAGATAAATATGGTTGCATCGTGCGTCACAAACATAGTGATAAGTCCGCGTGCCGGCGGCATTCAGCATTAACAAATCAAAAAATGCAAGACTTGTGGCAATATAATATGGTATGGGCCTGCCTGGCTAATTTGTTCTATAGATTTAATAGAACAGACAACTTGGGAAGGTTCTGACGTCGAGCCGGACAATGACAGACTCCAGGGCTGAGGACCTGACCACCTTCCCCTAACTTCCCCTCCCCCTTTTTCCTTAATAAACGCTTTCATCCTCATCATGATCAGCTAAGATTAAGAGTTCTTTTGCGACCTGCATGCAGCAACCCGGCCGCCGGCGCCGCCTACCCCGGATCAGTCTCAACCGGTGATCAGAGAACCGCCACCAGGTGAGGATAGCGTTCATGCGCTTTTGCTTTCACTGCACGCTTGCGGGCACAATCTTTTCTGCGAGAACAGAAGAATGTCAGCTTCGCGCATCGACAGGATTTGCTCGTATTTTGTTGATGTCAGATGATTTCATGGCGACTAAATGTTGCAGGCTGGCACATGTCAGCGTCCACTTGAATGCCGGCTAAGTGTGTGGATGTGATTCCCATGACGGAGACTGTTTCGAGCATACAGGACAGCTGTAACAACTTTAGGTGTCGCAAATCAGGAAGCTTGCGAACGTGCGATTTCCTTTACAGAGATAGGCGTAAGAAGTGTCTTCTGCAAGTAAACCGGCGCCGACATTTGTGCCGTAAGCCGTAACTACACTGTGCTGGCCACGGAGAATGCTGTCGTCTGTCCGGGTCTGGGCCTTGAAGTACAGGCTCTGTCAAAAGTAATCAGATCACATTATGGAAGACTTGCGGCGCTCCGGAATACCAAAAAGTGTTTAAAGTTGAGGACGAAATTTGTCCTCACATTGCAGAGATTTCGGGCTTGAGTGCTCCAATACACTGTTGAAAAGCAAACACTAAGGCCTGAAGGATTTTGACCAAGGCTATGCACATGTGGGTCAGGGAGAATTGGGGCTGTCGAGCGCGTTCCATCTCTCTTCATGGCGCCTGGATGGGCCCGAGGCTATAGGCGCATGTCGGAGCGAGGGCAGGGCGAGGGTGCTCTCACTACTCCCTACATTTTTTTTACTGCGGCGCGAAAAAACGAAAGAGTTCGGGAAAAGCGGAAATCCGGGAATGGGGTTCCCGTCATTTTTGCGCTGCCCGATGACGAGCCAAAACACAGAGTGAAGACTATAGACCAAAGAGATACGGATCCATATGGCCCACATGGGTGTCTATGGGCCCCTTAGCTTGTGCCTGTCTAGATCATGATAGCACATGTGACATTTCCGAGAGCGCCCGCTTGGCTGTGGCTCAGACCAGCGTGGATGGCCTGCTTTTTGGTCAACAGGTGGACATGAGAGGTTTCAGCAAAGGCAATGAACGGCGACGGCGTTTACCGCGAAGGAAGTTCAGTGAGCAGCTACAGCTTTAAGAGCTACCAGAGAGGTATAGAGATAAAGAGTACCTCATCATGATCTATAATTGCGAGCGTTGGAGCGCACGCACTTGGTGTAGTGTGCATTCAATGCACACGGACAGGTTTTACCGCGTGACATTTCATCATAATCACAATGTATGGGTGCATTATTGCCTACTTTGTTTAAAAGTGCGTTCTCTATGTAATAAGTGAATGAAGTTCTTGTTTCTTTTGCTGCCTATTCTGAGCTGTGCGACGGTTGCCTGGGCCTCGTCAGGCAGATGACATCTGCCTTTTGCCACTGCACCTGAGACCATGTTGTCTGAATATCTATCTATTATGTAAAGGGGGAGAAGAGAAGCTGATCACGGTAACAATAAATACAACACGTGTGAATATAAGTAGCAGGCACGCACACAAAAAAAAACAGTTGTGTGTATGTAACAGCGCTTGTAAGTAAGGATTTGGAAAAAAAAAAACAAGTGAATTAGTCAGTAAGAGGACATGGAAGAGGAGCTATTGACAAAAATAATCCATTAACTGTTTGAATTTTGCGGAGTCGATTTCAGTGAAATATTCAGTGAAATACGGTCAGAAAGTTATTTTCTCTATGCTATTTTATTTAGATCACATTTTTTTTGCCTCTCAAAGGCTGTTAGAGGAAAGGGCGAAATTGAAGCGCAAAAATGCAGGAACATACAAATGCAGGCACATGTACTTATATCAAGAACAAAATAAAGACACTGCCTACGCGAAAGAAGGCAGCATTTTGAATGTTAGGGTGACAATATATCATAGGAAGATGTAGTCGAGGGTTTGACGGCATACCGTCTGGTCAGGAATCATGGTGATGAGGAGTACTGGTCACTGGCCAAGGTCGATAAAGATGGAAATTTTGACGTTTCGGGAGCACTACGTCTCCCTTGTTCATAGTGAAAAAGGGCGCCGTAGCACTAGCGAACAAGGGTGCCGTAGTGCTCCCGAAACGTCAAAATTTCCATCTTTATTGACCTTGGCCAGTCCGGAGTGCTACCGAAACGTCAAAATTTCCATCTATTGACCTTGGCCAGTCCGGAGTGCTACCGAAACGTCAAAATTCCATCTTGATTGACCTTTTACAGTGACCAGTACTCCTCGTCATGTTGTAGGAAGCATTTACGAATAAAGATGGAAGCATTTACTAATAAAAATGGGAAGGGCGTAATATAAAATTGAGATACAAAGGCAGCCTCGTAAAAAAAAAGTCTCAAAAGAAAGCAAGAACGGAGGAAGGAATGAAGGAAAACGTATATCCACATCTTAATGCCCGTGGGTGTGTTGTGGACGGCGCTGCAGACGGGGCACCATGCACGGTCAGCGAGTCCGGACAGCCTGGCACGTGCGTTCCCCTGGACCGCTGCGCGCCGCTGCAGGAGCTGGTGCGCCAGAAGAAGTTCCCCCCGCTGTGCGACCTCAGAGATGGCGTCGCGCACGCCTGCTGCCCCCGCAACCAGCTGCCAGGGGTCGGGCCCACAGCCACGCCGAGGCCTCCGCTCGACAGAGTCATCAAGATCGAAGGGCTCAAGTACGAGAATGGGAAATGTACGTGCGCGCCAGGGACAGGGCTGCATTGCGACCGTTGCTGGAAGCGTGTTAGCGAGACGAAGGCAAACGGGACTCGCGCCTTCCAGAGTAGACATGATTCTGGCGAATACTGGCAATTCTTATCTTCTGTTTTATCTTCACTGTCCGCTGAGCCGAGTGCAGGTCCTGACAATTGCAGGTCTCGTCGCTTGAGCGAATGGCGAAGCAGGATTACAGAACTGGTAGGGTTTTAACGTAGTTAAACCGATTAGACATACGAAAGCATGTCTTAATTCTTTGCCTCCTCTTACTGGCATCTGCATGTGCACGCAACCGCGTTTCTCGCTCTTCATCTTCGCACCCTCTCCCCACTCGACGGCAGCTGGCACGACGCGCTCCTCCCATCGGCTGCAGCTGGCGCGACGCTCCTCCGAACTTACCCGAGCATGCTCTATGCTCGGCCTTTTTTTTTTTGGCGTCCGCTGACACTGGTATTACTATGCCGCAAAAAGCTTCCCTTTACCTTACAAAGCCTATTTTTAAATATTAGTGGCCGTCTTCCCTGAGACAGCCTTTTTAGCTGTTTAGCGCACTTATAAGCGGTACACCTTTCATCAGGCTGTGCGATGTCAGTGCACGTTAAAGAACCCCAGGTGGTCGAAATTTCCGGAGCCCTTCACTACGGCGTCCCTCATAGCCTGAGTCGCTTGGGGACGTTAAACCCCATAAACGAAACGAAACCTTTCATGACGCGCAAAAAATTACGGCGTAGTTTCAGCTGCGGTACGAAACGAAGCGTTTTGACAGACGATCGTAGCGCGGGAAACTATGGTTCCATTTGTTTTGTCTGCGCGTCTTCTGAGCTCCCCGTGCTGTGCGTGTCAGTCCTCTGCCGATGGTCATCTTGGTATTCCTTCCCCCTCTGCCTTCACATCGTTCGTGACAGTCGTTCCAGCGGCGCTTCCTTCTCTGAATAACCTTGCTCCGCGGCATGGTGTTTTTACTCGAGCCACCATAAGGAGTCTTTTTCCCTGTTAGCGTAATGGTTGGCAGCAGAACATTGAGGGCCGCCATGAGGAGCGCATCAAGCGGGAAGTCACACCTTAGTGCGCAGTATGGAAGTGTCACGAGAGTGCTGTAGTTGAAGAGGTGTCACTCCTACACTCATTCCACGTCTACGGCTCAGCTAACGCAACAATTTCGGCTTGCTTCTCTCTTATCCACGCTTGATCCACGCCCCCTCCATGACTTCCATCTTCCCGCTTCGCTGCCCCTCTCTCTCTTCTAAAGCTGGGCCTTGATGCGGTGAATCTGTACTACGTTTTTGCTGCGGAACTTGGCAGCTGTATTCGCAGAATTAAACTAAACCATTTCCAGGAAGAAACTGAGAAAGAAACGGTAGTATTTATTTGAGGTGACTGCGTCAGTTTCGATAACTACGCGTTGCTATGAGCATCCGGTTAGAACCGAGTGTATGTTTTCAGATTGCGGCAAGACACCTAACAAGCCTGGCCACATTGACTTCATACCAGTCGTGAAAGGTGGAAAGGACGCCCAGCTGGGAGAGTACCCTTTCATGGTAAGCTTCCGGTGCAGGTGAAGCTAAGCTGCTTTCAAAACCTCGTGAGTCACTTGCTTCACCTTGCTGAATTCACATTATTTACGTCACTTTGTGCGGAGGAGTTCTGGAAAGTTGCAGTGCAAACAACGAAATTGTAGACGAGATTGCGGGGAAGGCACCCAAAACGGCTCTATATTCAGCGAGTTTTCGTCTTTTGCACGTTAAGTTAAATTCATTCTGTGAATTTTTTTTTTCGACGGCTTTATTGATATCGATTAAGGCAGAAATTTGTGCGAGTTGGTACGTGTTCATTTTGGCGCACAGCGCACCAAAGACGGGAAGAAAGACGAAGGTAAGACACGAACAAGAGCTACCAACTGGGTTTAATGGTTTTTGAATGACGAAACACGTATGTATAAGCTTTGCAAGAAATTATTACAACCAGAAAGTTATCTAAAAGACATGTTCACGAGGAAGTGCAGATATTCCAATTCCCTCTCATACAATGCAACGGAAAGGCTGCTGATTATCTGTTTATATAGATGAGCTCGATCTTTGTCCAATAAGTTACAATCAGCGGCGGTTACAGTATACTAGAAAAAGTAGTGATAGTCAGAAGGGAGCTGGAAGAAGAGAAGGTAGAAGGAACGAGTTTTTTTGAGTTACTAAATTTTGCCCTTCGACATATAAAATTGTATGTAAATTTTTATGTACATAAACTTTCACGGAAAAATGGGCTTTAGACGTGCGTTCGAAGTGATTGGAATACAAATAGCATTTTTCGTCAGTTGCATTAGCACGCGGTCAAAGATACTCTTTGCATTCGTCTCTGTACGTTAGAGCAACACGTGATTGACAGGTGTCTGTGCGCCTGCAAATCACGATATCCAGCGATAAGATAACTAGGGATCAGGCGAATCCCGAATAGGCCTAACGCATGGAGACTTGCTCTGTTTTTCAGGAATTCCTTGGACAGGTCGAACGTTTGTTGCTGGGCCGTGCAGTACAGCTACAGCAGCACTCCTGCCACTTCCAGGCTTGGAGGGGGAGCAGGAAAGTTGTTGTTCATCGCATATTTGGAGCGTTGGAGACGCTATGCGAGTTGCACTGAAGGATAGAAAAAAAAACCCCAGTGGCGTGAGAAACTTTGAACAGGGCGATACAAACGATTCTGTCAAGACTACCACAAGCGAAGCCGCCGACGGGTCCGTTGCGTTTGCCTGTGTGCTTCCCACTGTCAGTGGAGCCGGGGAGTTCTTGGCACACAGTGCGATAAAGCTGCAGCTTCGAATTTCGTTTCCCCCTCCCTTTGGAACGCGCGTTCTGGGTACTTCACGTCGTTTACCTGTCAGCCTTTACTCGGCGCCCAGCGGAACGACAGATAGGGAATTCCCTGCGTTCTCGGTAACGTTTCTGCCACTCGGTGGTCTCTGATCGCTTGCCTCACGATTATGAATTTTCCTTTATTCTTCTCAAACGCAGTGGAGTCTTCGAAAATAAGCGATTTTTTTTTTCTGGGGGTCGGCGTGAGGTACTTTGACTTGATGATGATGGTGATGTCCTCAGACTTTGACTTCTAACCGGGGAATCCTTTTTTTTTTCATCTCGTAACTGCGTATACTAACAATGCAATCATGTTTAAGGGCTATTTTTGTCGGCAACAAGGCGATCGTCAAAAGAACAGGTAGAGAGTAAACAATACATGCTGTCTTGCACATTCAACACTGCATTCATATTCTTCAAGTGTGGAGATACATTGATGTTTGTCGTACAGGTGGCGGTTTTTCGGGACGGCGTTAAGGTGCTCAATTTCTGGTGCGGAGGTACACTGATAGCCAGAAGGGTGGTACTGTCAGCGGCCCATTGCTACTACAACTCTTTGTAAGTACACTTCCATGCCACCCACGGTAGAGGCCTATTCGATGAATGAATTTTTATCAGTGAAGGCGCTACAGATTTGTTAAAATCATGACTCAAAGAACGGTAACTGTTAATTTTTATGTATTTGGTATGGATATACGAACTTATTAAGCTCGGACATTTTAGTTCACATCATTATCTGGAAGTTGCTATTCATACCAGCGTATTTGGCGAAGAATACGGCCTGAAGTTCACAGCTGCCCTGAAACATCTTCCTTTTCCCGTTAGCGGCTTGATATAAGTTATGTTGATAAAAAAGCCCTTCCAGGGGTTTCCTCAGAGGATAACTCCTCGAATGGAGCGGACAGTGAAAATGAATATTTTTTTTCCCTACACAGGATGCTGCAACTAACTTGTGCCAGGCTTTACAACCGAACAACGTGCTCTAAGGAGATTCGACAATTGCAGAGTTATAGTTAGTCGTCCTGCGAAGGCAAGCAGAAGTGTAAAAGACCTAGTTTACTAATTATCGATTATCAATTAGCTAATCCTTGTCTATTTAACTTTAGCTCGAAATTTTAGGTGCAAAATTTGCTTGGAAAATTGAGACATCCGCGTTTCATTTAACTGCTTTTCTTCAAAGTAAGTTTGGTATGGTTTCTTTTTTTCGAGCTTAAAATAAAGGACGTGTTTTAAAAATTGTCGCGTGACAGGCCGCTCCGGCGTCACAATGTTAGCACCCTCAAAGGCGCTCCGAATGGAGGGACACGATTAACCAAAACCCGCAACGAATGAACCGGTCGCCGATGGTTCCGCGATGAGTGGACGCACTTTGCTAGATCATGGAAATGGAAATTGGTTTTTGGGGAGAGAAAATGGCGCAGTATCTGTCTCACATCTCGGCGGACACCTGAACCGCGCCTACATCGAAACGCTGCCGCCGCGGTCGGGTTCGAACGCGGGAACTCCGGATCAGTAGCTGAGCGCCCTAACCAGTGAGCCACCGAGGCGGTCATGACGCTGTCGCCGTTTTAGAGCATTTCTTGCAGTTGCTAGGAATAAAAATAAGTTGTCCTAGTTCCTTCAGTCGGAGCCCATTTGAGCATGCTAACACTGCGGCTAGAGAGCCGCATGATCACGTGACAATTTTTAAGTTTCATGGGCTTTATTTTAAGCTAAAAAAGGAACCACGCAAAGTCTCTTTAAAAAAGCAACTTAAATGGGCTTTTCTCAACTTGTTTTTCTAATTTTACTTTGAAAACTAATAGTTGCAGTTAATCATTAAAAAATTTAACGCATATACCTTTGTTAATCAACAAACCAGAAGCTTTTAAATATATGCTGGTCTGATCAGGACGGCTACCTTGCAGCGGTAGAATATTTGTAGAGCACGTCGTGGCTTTTTAAAGCTCTGCACAAGCTCTGCAAACGCCCTGTACAGTTTGGACGTAGCGATAAGACGTCTTGTGCACGGCAACGTCGCTATACGCTCTGATATGTACTTTTCATTCTGTTTGCTCTTTCTTGAAAACTTCAATTTCATCTCCTCGCACGCATATTCGTTTGTTATGACACCGCAACTCAGTTTAAAGTCATTGGCCACGGCACAGTATGTAATGTTGCTGCAGGGAGGAAAGTTACAAGTTTTGATATGCAAACGTTAATAAGGGCAGTATAAATGTACCAACACGTTCACATCCACGCACCTATCTCTACGAGGCTTTACGGGCGCTATTCTGTACAAGTTTGAGGCTCGGGTTTTACCCGTGCGCCTGTACATAATGGCCGCGAAACATACCCGTTCTATGGAACCCCTTTAGTGGCCGTAATTTTTTTTTTTGGGGTGGGGGCGGGGGGGGGGGGGGGGGGGGAGGAAAGTGCTTAAGAAGTGTTTGGGTTTAGCTTAAAGGGATAAATGAGCAGGAAGTTACGGTGTTTCTATATGGAGATGGCGTGCTTCGGGCCGGTTAGCCACCGCCCAGTACCGCCTCTGCTCGGAAACTTAGTCATAAAGCTGGTCGGAAGCGCTAGAGGACAGCCGAATCAAGTCGAGTTGCGGCTGGTTTACTGACCGACAAAGCTGTGATGAAATCGCAAAATCAAGAGGGCAGAACTCAATGATAATCACCACGTTTAGCTGCCTGCATACACTTTTCAATATGTGCAATGATCGAGCGGGTGACTAAGCCAGAGTCATTCACTGAGGTCCACAGGTTTTCTATGTGCGTATGCTCTCGCCCACTGGGATGTGCGCACACATTTATTTTTTTTTTCGCATTGCACCCCAACAAGCGTCTAGATTCTCGGCCAGCGCGAGCACGTTCTTTCTTTCTTTGCTCAGGAGCGACACTCACTACGTGGTCCGCGTCGGAGGCGTCAGCATATCGGACCAAAGCAGCGAGCCCTTCGTTGAGCGCCACGTGGAGTCGGTGCACATCCACCCCGACTACGACGACCGCTTCCACTACAACGACGTGGCGCTGCTGTTCCTCAACGCATCGGCGTTCAAGAGCTACGTACGGAAGCCGGCAGCCTGCCTGCCCGAGCGGGACTCGCTCCCTGACCGAGACGAGGCCACCGTGCTCGGATGGGGACACGACACGTTCGGTGGGTGGTGTGCGCGGTGGCCGACACGTCCTCCTCGGCTGCACTTCGCCGACGGTTGCGCGAAAGAGCAGCCGGGGCAACGAGGAGTAGTTGTCCACGTACTGGTATTAGAAGGAAAAAAAATAATTATTCGGACTAACGAAACATCTCGACAAAAGGACTACATGTACAGAATACTGCGGTGCCCTTGTCCTAACATCTTTATTTTGTTCAATTGGACGCCCGCTTCGAGTCCACTATTATAGGTTTGGTGTGGTTTATTGGGTTTAACGTCCCAAAGCGACTCAGGCTATGAGAGACGCCGTAGTGAAGGTCGCCGGAAATTTAGACCACCTGGGGTTCTTTAACGTGCACTGACATCGCACACTACATGGGCCTCTAGAATTTTACCACCGTCGAAATTCGACCGCCGCGGCCGGGATCGAACCCGCGTCTTTCGAGTCAGCAGCCGAGCGCCATAACCACTGAGCCACCGCGGCGGCTTCCGCTATTATAGGCCGAGTAGGTTGATGTTGTTGTTTGTTATGGTGGTATTAGCCCTGCAAATGTTCTGCCGGCTATTGCTGCACCGTAGCGAAACTTAGTCATTAATTAAAATCAGCAGTCTACGTTAGCATGTGCACAAACCCTACAGTAGTCACCAGATGTAGCAGTCACCATCTCGAGTCCAGGTCACAGTCTTGAAGAAATTTTAAAGAAGTCGGGAAACCTCCTTTCTTTACCTATACGAGCAGACATACACGAATGAGCGTTGTTCAATCGAGGGCTGCAGTGCTGGGCAAGAGAGAAAGGCCCCCTAACTCGCTTATTGAGTGTTTGGACCATTACTAATGCCTTGTAATACCCCTGTCACACGGGACGTTGAATGTCATTCGCAGCGAATGACATTACGTTTGAATGGCGTTTTTTTCGCTTCTACACGGGCACAGTCAATGACATTCACAGCTAACGACATTCGCCCATTGAATGAGTTTCCCGAACTCATGCACGCGCGACCTGTGTAATCTCGACGACAGCGGCTTGGCGAAAAATTACAAAACTGATTAGTGATAACAAAACGTATTCAAAGAAAACTTTATTTTAATTGCTGCAATGAACTTTTGAATCATTTTTTGATGTAAAATAAGGTATTTGAAGCGATTTGCGCAACTACACTCTTGTTCCCAGTCGCCGCCAGTTACTGTAGAGACGGCCGCGCTTGTTTACAAACCGTCCTCCATCTTGCCTGAGTAGCGTGGTCGTCACTCCATTTGCCTTCAGTGCTCGCAATGGAAAACAACTCTGCAGCTTCGCCAGCCCCAGCAGAAGGCGTGTGAACAAGCAATGTTCGCTTGCACTGTTGCTCATTAGCGACTGTCAAGAATTCGGCACCAATTTCGCAGCCCTCCATAGTGCCGACAGCGGGAGGAAGTGCGGGCGGCATGTACGGGAGGGATCGTGAGCGGCTTTGAGCCTGTCTTGCTTTGGATATTTCAGTGGATTGCTTGGTGACTATTACTGCCGCAAGCATTGCAAAATTTTTTTAAAGAGTCTATTAATGTGTAACAGTGTGATACTAGCAATAAACATAAAATATGTGTATGAAAAACATGATTTGTAACGTTCTGCTGTCATAGCAGTTAGCCGATGGACATCGCCATCATTTGCAAATGCCGTTTTGTGTACCCGTGTAGAACGGGAACGCCAGCAGGCAATGACATTCGTTGTGAATGTCATTCGCTGCGAATGACATTCACCGTCCCGTGTGACAGGGGTATTACACTATTCTGAATTGTAATTAATTTTTATTTTGCTAAAGATCTGCTTCAACTTCGAGGTCAGATTTGCCTAACGGCACTACAAGTTAGCACTATGAGTCGTCGCAGATTTCTTGAGATGCTAAAGTGCCACTGAAGTTCGTTCCTGATAGCTTCGACGAATCCACAATGTTTGTTTATTTACTGAGATTGTTAGCCTTAAGGCCGTTAATAGTGAAAAGTAATTGAATAGATGAATACACTTGAGATAGTGTTCATAGTCGCAAGTATAAACATTATACAAACATTGTATAACTTACTCAAGCTGAAACGCAGCATCAAAACGCAGTCGTCCTATTGTGGTGATGCACCCATCAGGTGCAGACACACTGGAAACAGATTTATCAACTTATACTGGCAAAGAATAAGTTCAGTATTCAGGCTATCACTAAAGGACAAAATTTGGATGATGCTTAACCTGCCCTTAAAACCACGATGAACAGCATTATAGATTCCTCCAGCGCAAGTACTCCTTCTCTTGCATGCATGATTCATAAATCGCGGAGAGTCCCCATACCACTCTTTTCTCCGTGCTGAGTTGGTTAAGCGATGCGCCACTGCAGTGAGATACAGGTTGTTCTTCCTGAGCCCCTGTGATGCTGATTTTTGCGCAGGTGGTTCTTCGGGAGGCTTTCTGTCTCCCGACAAATAAGCTGATGCGCTGTGTCACGGTCGGCATGTGGCAATGGCACTGAATTTGTTGTACTTAATTTCATTGCTACCTTCCATGGTGGGCAGGTTGCCACCTGCCCACCGTGGCAGGTGGGTCACTTGCCTTTTCGTGACATGGATGGACGGGTGCCGAATTTCCTCGTGAACGGGACCTGTAATGCTATCGCATTAATGACGCAATAACAACAAGCAACGGAGCATTTATGATCAGATAATTATGTTATCGCCAAACAATTTTCAAATTAATGCACACTGTCCGTTTGTAAAATAGCCTGAGGCAGGTACTGCTGTGGGAAACAGGTGCATTTAAATGATTGTCATGAGAGTGTAACTTTATCTTTGAGAAAACTTCTTACAACTCGTGTGGAACGCTGTTTGAAATAGAGGCTTGTAGTTAGGCCAAAGTAACAACGTAAAGTAAGTATTTTATAAAACGTTTTGCTGTAACCGGCTTTATCAGCGTTGCAGGATTAAAAACTGCGGTTTAGAGGAAAGGCATTCGATCTTAGCGCAGCATCACTGTTCGGTGTCAGTGTATAGGCGTCTATAGATGTAGTGAGCTCGTTGGGTGAGTCGCTCATTGGATAATTTGCATTCGACGATGTTTGGACACCTTCAAAACTGCTCGCAGGAGGCCGGCTGCAGACGATTCTCCAAGAAGCGCGGATACCTCTGGTTGATAACCCATCGTGCGAACGTGCATACCAGAAGTTGGACACCTTCGAGAGCAAGTTCCCCCGCGGCATCAATGGCGACTTTCTGTGCGGCGGGAACACCACGGACGGTGGCGTCGACGCTTGCCAGGTATACATGAAGCTGACCATGCATTCCGTTTGCTACGCTTGCGAAACGCGATGTCATGATGCGTGTGCCTTAAATTTCCGTGACATTTCTTGGCTCGCGCTGCGAATTCACTTCGCCCGTTTCGACGGAACAGTTTTTGTGGAAGTTTACCAGCGGCAAGCTGTTCATCATCACCATCATCGACTTTAGCCAGGCTAAATCCATATGAAAGACAAAGGATTCTTCAATATCCCTTCACTTAACCCTGTCCTGCGCCCGCAGTGGCTACTCTATCGGATAAAATTGACTCTCTGCATTTTCCAGCAGAGTTTTTCTACCCCTGGCATTCAGGCTTTTACCCCTTTCCACCAACTTTTACACTCAAGCCAATAATTGCACAAAAGGCGCGGTTTCCGTCCGTAACTTGCTCTTTGTTTTTCACATTGCCAGCGTTCTGCGCAGGTTAAGAAATGTGGTGAGACCGGACGGCCGCGGCTAAGGACAGAGCTGGCTGGGGCTCAGTGGTAGAGGTCTATGTCCTGCACTGCACAGAGCCAGGGTGATGGCGATGACGATGATTATTTGCTGAAATTTGCGACTTTCCTAAACAGGCACTAAAACTGCGGTTTACGGGAAGCGCTTACTTCACAACGTTATAAACAACGGTTACTGAGCCAGTGTTGCATTGCGCGTGACTACATTAAGTGGGCAAACCTTGCGACGTTGTGTAGGTTTGCCTTCAGCAATGTTGCCGGTCTCTTGCGATGTTGTTGTTGTTGTTGCCTTCGTGACGTGGCAACGTGTTTTAGGCTCTCAGAGGAAAATTCAGTTCGTCGTCATCTTCCTGAGACCCGGCGCCTTTTGTTCCCTTTGCAGCAAGATTCGGGAGGGCCGCTGCTGACAAACACCGACCGGGATGGGCGGACCTTTTTCGAAGCAGTTGGCATCGTGTCGTTCGGCGTCGGCTGCGGGTCGGCCTCTTACCCTGGCGTCTACACGAGAGTCTCGAACTTCGTGGACTGGATATACAACGCCATGGCGGACGTCTTACCGGACGAGCAAATATTTGTATAATTTAATAAAACCCTGCGCGTGTGCTGCGCGCACGCTTGTTACTCGTCTGCGTCTGTTTTGTTCAGTGCTTGTATAGGGTTGATTTAGTAGCCGTGACAATTACTCGCTGCTACCTTATAAGGGATGTTAAATTAACCGCTTAATATTTTTAGAAACCTATGACCCCCGTTTCGAGGCTTAAAAACTGATTAATATTTTAATACGGCCACCAGCACGCTCCTCCTGCTAGAAAGTGAGCGATCTCAGAGGTGGAATCTCCTGGTATCTGGAATTAAGGGGAGATGGTAAGCTAACTTACGGTTCAACTTGTCGTTCGAATATTTCAGCACCTGTTCAAGAAACATTAAAAATTTTCAAATAAATGCTAGGGCTGTTCACTACTGCTGCAAAGTTTCGTAAAAAAAGCACTAACGTTCAGCATATTCATGCTATCAAAAAGAAAGTTGATCAAATGTAATGATCAAATGAAATATATATTGAAGCTGTAAGCGATGAAATTTCTTTCAGTTACCGACGACAAGCGCTTTCAGCTTAACCGAAAACATCCTTATCGTTAATATTGTTCTTTCAAAATAATTTTTAAAAGTACCGCTGACGCTTTCTGCCAAGAGAAATTTATTTATAAACAGAAAGTTGACGATCACATGAAGTTTTTTGGCTTAGTATATGCAAGAGGCATGTAGTAATCCCCTTTGCCTCCACCACCTCCCAAACACGAAAAAAATAAAGAAGAAAGAAACCGTCGGCAGTTGGTGATCTACTAACTGCGGAGAAGATACTCTTTGAATGGCTGGAGTTTGAAGTTTGGTAGCGGATCCTAAAACGAGCCTGCTGCATAGTTCTATGCAGTTTTTCGTGCAAACTGCGTTATGATGCCTTCACATTCCTTTTCTTCTTGACCTCGGCAGAGGCGTGGAAATCTGACCTTGTTACGCGGGTGTTTTCCATGTAGTTCAGCGCCACATGACAGAACACCCCTGGTGTAACGCATCTGTCTCCGCAGAACTCTCACATTTTTTTTTTTTGCCGATTGGCGGTAAAAGTAGACATCGCTGTCGCCGCAAGGTATTTCAAAAACAAAGCACGAAGCAGCTGCGAGCTTCCGTACACTCTAAAAACTAGGGCGCACGATACGCAAGAGAAGTAATCGCCGTCCAACACTAACGAACAGCGCCAGGCTGCCCTAAACTGAACCAATCGAAGAGAGAACATTTTCGTGATGTCCTGTGAAATATATCTAAAAAGAGACCCCGTTGTCATCACTTTTTCGTTGTGTTGAAGCTAAAAACAGCCATGCAGACGACGCTTGCCTGAAGTCACGCCTAATTTAAAGGCAGCGCTAAGGCGTGGTGCGCGCTACTTTTAAATGTCTTCCAATGCTCATACGAGCAGGCCGTTTGGGGAATATGTTTAAAAAAGAATCGTAGCTTTTTTAAAGAGCAAAATAGAAACATTACTACCTTCGTCGATTGTGCCTGCCATCTCTCCTTAAGAAAGACAGCGTAAAACAATTTGAAGTTTCTGTGATGATACTCCGGAGCCCTTACTCCTTGTTTCTCAGAGAGCCGAAGACCGCAATCAGCTGCGGATTTTATTGAGAAGTAAGCGAGCCACGCTGATACTGCAGTCAAATAACGGAAAAATTATAAGGTAATTTTCTGAGAAATTTATCGCCGGTGAACAGCAGTTTTTTTAGCAAATGTAAGCTCCAGGAATTAATGTCACTTGCCTTGTGTTTTCAATGCAAAAGGCCCAACTTATACCATCAGTCTTAATACAAGGTCTTTACTCTATTTTCAGTACTTCGCAGCCGCTGCTTGGTTTATATGTAAGTGCATAAATTCCCCAACTGTCCGCCTAACACAGTCTGACATTCTGACAGCACCGTTTTTGACTGAAGCGAAATGCAAGCACACTCGCCTACGGGGATTGTTTGGCGAGCCCAAGAAACACCAGGCAGTCGAAATCGGGACCCCTACACCACGACGCTCATACATCCCGCATAGCCCGATATCGAAACCAAAGGATCAACTTTAGCCTCCTCTCAATTTCCGCAAATTTTACTGTACTGAAAACAGAACAAAAAATAGGAAAAGGCAGCAAGCAGGCGAAAGAGGAAGTTCACTCCAAGTGCCCGCCGCCATCGGGAGGTGTCGCTCGTGACAGAGGATGGGTTTCCCCCGCGCTTGATTACGCGCTTGGCGCACGCGTGCTATCGTCGCGCGCGTAGTGAGACGACCATTGCCGTCCCGTGTGAAAGGCCGCTGAGTCGCGACGCCGTACCGAGTCGACGAGCGGCGGATAACGTCAGAGTTGCAGCGCCGACACCTCTTGGGCCGCCGCCGGCCGGAACCGGGAAAGGAGGCAGGAGAAAGGAAGCGGAGGAGACGCCATGCGTACGATCAGCCTGCGTGCGCGACGAGCACGTGCTTGGGCGCCGCTGCTCATCCTCTCTCTGGTTTTCCTGTCGGTGTGCCTGCACGAGGAGGCGGAAGCCGCGAGAGGTAAACGCAACGCTTGTTCGTTTCTGATATGGTGCGGTGCGCCTAATCGGCGTGACCTTCTGAATGGGTAACAGCGTGAGGTGTCGCTCCGTTGCGGGGTACAGTGGTTCTGTGTGTTCTGCGATGAGCCGGTCACTGAACGCCCCGAAAGAAGGAGGATCTCTGCTTGTACACAGGGGCTTCCCTCATGTCCCTGGGGATGAAGCGCATGGTTTTCTGCGCCGTCCTGATCGTAGAGAAAGAGAAATGTTTGGAGCCACCGCACTACGTTTTAACGGCAAGGACCTGCGGTTGAAAAGCGAACTTGTTCTTAGCGTAGCGTAATCCGTTATTCGTTTTTGATGGATCGGTTTATGAATGGGCCGGTTTATCACCGCATAGCACCAAAACCGTGTCGAAGGAGGCTTTTATCACATGTCTGTTTTCTTGGTTCCTGGTTTATGTGGAAGATAGTGCTAGCAGTGACGCCTTATACTGATGCCTCATGCACACTTCTCGAACAAAAAGAAAAGGGTGATTTATTTTAACCTTTACAGATTTTTATTTTAAAAACTGTGAGAGACACGTCTCTCCCGACTGTTGAGCTGGATTGTACAGCAAGGCGAACATTATGTACCTGGTATGGGCCAATATTTAGACGATTAACTTAACTAATAAACATTCTTCTTTTTTCTTTTATGGGGCAAGGTTATATGCGAAATTGATAACCGTCAAGATCAAAATGTGAACCCTGTTTTTAAATTTTCCTAATAAGCAATGTGGTTCGAAATATCAAAAGCCAAAATATACATTTCAAGCTCGTGCAGTTGGCTTTTTCGCAATACATATCTATAAAATGGTGTGCCTTTCGCACTTCTAATGCGTCAGACACAGGTGAAATTGGTGTATTTGATGACGTAGAAGTAGTTGACTTGATTTAGGCTTCGATAACTCGCGCAGCGAAGCCATTTTATAATTCGGTAATGTGGGAAAGGTAACGCAACGAGCTGTGTAATGCGTATTTTTGGCGTTCGATATTTCGAACCACATTATCGATTAAAGAAATTTAAAAACAGGTCTCACCTTCGATCGTAATTAATCGTTTAAATATTGATGCACATGGGTACATAATGTCAACCTTGCTGTACAATCCAGCGCAACAGACCACAATAGCAAACAAATAAATGAAAAATGCTTCAAGCAGCGAGATGAGACAAACCCGCTTGGACTGGTATTAGCCCTTATCTTTATTTAAACTTGAATGATCTCCCATTAGCTGAAAGCGTTTAAAAATTGAATTGCAATCAGTAGAGTGACAAAAACACCAAAATATATTCCGAATACAGCCATACAACAGGTGTAGCTGCGATAGTAACGGTGGTAACCAATCTGCTCACATTCGCATTTTCATTTACATTGTGACGATCACCTGATTGCGTTTGGTAATTATTTTAAAGATGCTTTCGTTTATCGCTCTACTGGAAGCAGTTCAGCTTTTATGTGCTTTCAGTGAGTTGGAGATGATGTAAATCAAACTGCGCATATTCGCATTTGCTGGTGCACGTAGCATTCGCACTGCCATTCTTAATTCATATAATTCGCTGCATGAGCGACTGATGATCTGCGTACGCACGTTCTCACGGTCCACGAGTTAACTTATGCGCACCTCCTCTGTGCAAGCTCTGCTGACGATGAATTAAAACCCGAATACCGAGGAGAACAGCACAGGCGATACCGTAATTATGGACCATTCATTATAAATGCTAAACAAGATGGCTTGCCCCGCTTTCCAGATGAAGGGCACAAGATGGTCGCATTTCCACCAGTTTGGCTTTACAAAGTGTTTCTTCGATCGCATGAGGTGTCAGTTAGTGTAATGTGGATCCGAACCTGACATCTGGTCGAGACGAGAACCTGTAAACTCTCGCACTCAAAGCGCGGCGCGTGTGTTTGGAAATTCGGAAACGACGAAAGGCGACTAACAAATTTAATCGCTGTCACATGAGCGCCGACTAATGGCGAGATCTTACTTTTCCCGCCTCATCATTGAAGATACCAGTGCACCCCATAAAAAAATGATTAAAAACACATGAAGGTTTTTTTGTTTTATCTTTTTTTTAGGCTGGGTGGCGGTGTGAGCATACTGCTGCCGAGTGCATGGGTATACTGATTAGGACCCAAGCGACAGAGGCCTGAGGGTGTCCCGTGCGCCGAGACTTCTGTGCTCGTCGGAGGGTTAGCCAACACTTGTGTCAGTAATCGACCAACCGCAGCAGCGCTTATCACAGCTCCGCGGCGGGAAGCCCACCTGCAGTCGCATTTGCCGTATGCCTCGTGACGCACCCGATTTGGCGATTGCGCAGGCAAGAAACAGCCATGCCGCGCGAGGCACCCCACGCGAGACTTCGAGCTCACCGACGGCCTCTGCATGCCCGTGCACGAGTGCCTGCAGTCGCTGAGTGAAATCGGCAGACTCAAGTTCCCAATCTTCTGCGGAGTCCGGCTGCTGCTGCCCATCGTGTGCTGCCCCCTCGCGGAACGGCGTGCCAGCCGAACTTCAACGACCGCGCCTGGTGAGCTGACCGCAAATGCGAGCCGGCAGTAAACAGCGCTGGCTCTTAATTTGTTTCCACTTGGTGCCAGTTTATTCAAGGTCACACTCACCCAGAGGTTATCGCCCTCCAGGAGACTGGAGGCGCGTCAAAATTAATTGGTTATCAAGCTTTTAACGCCACAGGCGACAAACCTAATGTTACCACATTCGTTAGAAGGAACATTACGGCCATTGAACATGACACGGGCATCCGCCACATAGAGCACGTCCTCGTCGAACTTATTCCGGCTACAAAGACTCAACGCAGTCTTTTCATTCTGAATATTTATAGCACTCCACGTCAAAAGAAAGTTAAATTCGACTCCCTCTTCAGGAAAGTGATGCGTATAAGCAACAAGCACGCACTGGTTATTCTAGGTGACTTCAATGCCCACCACCCTGCGTGGGGCTACCCGCGGCCCTGTACGAAGGGGAGAGAGCTATGGCTAGACATACAGCAAATGGGCTTCACCCTGCTCACGGATCCTCTTACCCCCACAAGAATGGGTAACAGCGTGTGCGCTGACACGTCCCCAGACCTCACCCTGGTGAAGAATGCGGGTACAGCTAATTGGTCCAACTCCTTGCTAAACCTAGGCAGTGACCATTACATACTTGTCACGGAAACTGACGTTGGCCCTGCCAAGCGCCAAACGCGCTCCCCGCATATTATCGAATGGGACGCTTTCCGCGACGCTCGTAACCAGGACGGGAGAAAGGCAGAAATCACAAACATAGAACAATGGGCGGAGGAACTCCGCAGGGACGCCAAGAATGCGACTAAAACGCTCGACGACAACGCGGAACTTGAAGTACTAGACAGCCGCCTTCTTCATATGTGGGAGGCCAAAGCTAGTATGGAAAAGCGTTTAAAGAGACAAAAGTGGAATCGCAATCTCAGAAGACGCCTAGCGCGCCACAACAAAGAGATTGAGGCATATGCACTTAGACTCTGCGATCAGAACTGGGAAACAATGTGCGACAAGCTTGAGGGCAATATCGGCGTCGCCAAAACATGGAACCTCCTTCGGCACCTCCTCGATCCAGAAGGTAGCAAATTAACACAGCGACAAAATTTACAGAAATTAGGTTATAAATTTGAAGGTTCGGAGCAGGAACTCCTCGATGCAATTCGTTGTCGATATATAGGCTCCGCCACCAAAACTACCTTACCGCGCTATGAGGGTAAATCCAACAGCGACCTAGACGCCCCTATTCACGAATTCGAGGTTCGAGCAGAAATACTAAAACTGAAAACCAAATCAGCCCCCGGACCCGATGGTGTAACCAACAAAATGCTTAGAAACCTAGATGACAAATCTATAACGGCGCTGACCAATTTCATGCAAGAATGCTGGGAGAAGGGTGAGATTCCCCAACAATGGAAAACCGCTAAGGTTATTTTCATACCTAAGCCAGGGAAACCGCTCAATCTAGAAAATCTAAGGCCTATATCCCTCACCTCTTGCGTTGGAAAACTGATGGAACATGTCATACAAACGCGACTAACCAATTTCATGGAAGACAACGACTTATACCCCCATTCGATGATAGGTTTTAGATCGCATTTGTCCACGCAAGATGTCATGATACAGCTCACACATGACATATTAGACACTAAGTCGCTGGATGCGAAAGTAATAGTGGGACTTGATCTCACTAAAGCTTTCGATAATGTAAAACACGAGGCGATACTAGAAAACCTGGCTCTTTTAAACGTCGGGGAGCGCACATACAACTACATTGCCAATTTCCTTTCGGACAGGATAGCGCGCATCCACTTTGGTGAAAGTCAGTCTCAAGACATACACTTGGGCAGCATAGGCACCCCTCAGGGTTCGGTACTTTCCCCTATTCTCTTCAACGTGGCCATGATACGGCTCCCGAAGAGACTGGAGGGGATAGATGGCTTGAATTTCTGCATGTATGCGGACGATATCACCATGTGGATGACCCGTGGCCACGACGCGCACATCGAAAGTACGCTACAGAAGGCCATAAATGAGGTCGAAAACTATGTCAGCCGTAGGGGCTTGCAATGCTCGCCGCAGAAGTCTGAACTTCTTTTTTATAGACCTCTGCATCAAAGACAAACTAGAACCATCCCTAACATCAAATTACAAACTCAAGGGGCGCAGATTCCTCATGTTGAAAAAATCAGAATTTTAGGAATGATTATACAAAGCAACGGGTATAACGGTGATGCAATAACTAAGATGGAAAACTGCGCGCAACAAACTATGCGGCTCATACAGCGGATTGCCAACAGAAGACACGGCATGAAAGAGCATAATCTCCTACGGCTGGTACAGGCGTTCGTAGTAAGCCGTATCTCGTATGCTGCCCCCTTCCTTGATCTTAAAGTTTCAGAAAAGGCAAAAATAAATGGAATTATCAGGCGATGCACGAAACAAGCTCTAGGATTGCCGATCCGTACATCCACTCACCGCCTCCTAGAGCTGGGAATGCATAATACCCTGGAAGAAATTACGGAAGCAGTGAGAACGTCCCAAATCGAACGCTTAGCCGGGACCACAACCGGCAGGGCCATTCTAGAAAAACTCAATCTTAGCCGAGATAACAGAACAACCGCCAAAGTTGACATGCTCGGAAAAATTCGAGACAATATAGTTGTACCCCCATTACCCAGGAATATGCATCCTATTCATCACTCAGTGCGCCGGGCCAAGCGGGCAGAGGCGCTAGAGAAACGCTTCCGCTCCTACAAAGACGAGGACGTGGTCTACGTGGATGCCGCTGAGTATGGTAAGAACACGATGACCGTCGCGGTCGTCAATAATAAACAACTCCTCAAAATAAGTGCCTCCATACTCTCGGGTAACCCAGAGACTGCAGAGGAAGCTGCCATAGCACTGGCTTGTGTAGGCACAAAAGCGAGATACATCATCAGTGACTCCAAAGTTGCCATACTAAATTTCAGCAGGGGCCGGGTCTCCCCTCTAACGAATACAATTCTAAGCCGTCATGTAATAGACCGGAAAATTACGCTAGTCTGGACACCAGCACATGCATCCCTGCCTGGTAATGAGACGGCCCACGAGTTCGCCCGAGGCTTTTCTTTCCGGGCGGACCCGAGCGAGGTGGTCTTTACAGACAGGGATCGCATGGTGACCTACAGAGAAATTACACAACACTATCGTTTGCAACGAGCTAGACTTCCTCCAGCGGATAGATCCTTGTCCAGATACCAAGCCATCAACTGGCGCCGGTTACAAACTTACACATTTCCAAACCCGGCCCTCTGGAGTCTTATGTACCCAGGGCAATTTTCAGAAAAATGCGCGAACTGCGAACTTAGGGCCACCTTGGACCACATACTATGGGAATGTCCTCATGCTCCCCGGGAGGGACGAGGTATTAACACAAAAGATCAATGGGAGACCTTACTACTGAGCTCCGACCCGGCGACTCAGTTACAACTCGTCCGACTGGCCGAAGCCGCCGCCGAGAGTCAAGACCTTTCGGCCGTCGTCTAGGCGGGTAGCCCTCTGGCTACCCTCTTTCTGTTGGATATTAAAAGTTTTCCTATCCTATCCTATCGCTCGTTTCTAGTGCATGCAGAAGCAATCAGGAATGTTTAATCCGATGAAAAAAATTATGAACAATGTATACACTCATGCTACCTAACTTGTATTACAATCCTAGAACGATGTGCAAGTGAATTCGCCAATGAAAGAAAGTGCATTGCGAGAGCTCTGAGGCCGCCATATCGTTGCGTACGTTTGTGTCCTCACCTGTCTTCGTCGGCATCTTTTGCGCTGCTTTAAAAAAGCATGAACCACCAAGTATAGCCCGAAGATGTACCCGTGTTGTTGCTGCTGCTGTGTCCTTGGGTGGCACATACCCACGAGGGGGACTGGCCACACAGGGCAGGGATTTTGTCTTGCGCGCTTCTTTGTCCCGGTTTAACCTAGAGGCGTGCGTGAGCTTTCAGCTTTGACGCAACACAGAGAACAAGTGATCCTCCGGAGGAAAAAAGAAGGTGTTAGGGTTTTAACGCAGTTAAACCGAGTAGACGTGCGAGAGCATGTGTTATAAGCCTGATTGTCTCGTTACTGGGTCGTCGCACGTGTCTGGCGACGATATAGACTCAGGTCAAGCTCTGATCGAGGTTAATTACTGATCTGATTTGTTCGCGTCGCACATGGAAGCTGATGAAGACGACGATGTGTAATGCACAACGCCAGAGTGTGTTGCAGTTTAACACGAAGCGCGATCGGCTGCGGCAATAGCATAGGGCTCTCGTGCAGTGGCCAGCGAAGCTGATCTGTTTGTGCCGCCACGGGTTCGAAACCCAGTCGCAGCAATATTTATTTCTGCATAGGATGTTGCTATGCTAGATTTGAACTCTTAAGGTCACCCTCCCATTGACTACACAAAGGTCTTTGGTTGGGACCGTGTTAAGTTGTAATTTCGCACTAAAAATGTTTAATGGTCAAGACGTCGTTTTCAGTCAAGAAGATAGAAGGAACGCATAAGTGCTGGTAACAGATGAAACTCTATAAAATGATTCTCTGTGCGCGCGAAATGCATTCGCAAACATTGAAGGGTGGATATACTACTGAATGTGTTTCTACACGCGACAAGCTGTAATGGAAATCCCACAGATGTCGGCAGCGCAAGTCGACTCAAGCGGGTCTGGGTGCTTATACAGACGCGATAAGACAAGCGTTGTCAACTGCGGTTCGTATTTCTGAAAGGCCCTTCACGAAGGAAGTGTGATCGCGTTGCTTTATGGGAAAGTCCCCAGGAAGAAAGTCCCGAGGAATAAATTCAGAAGTAACGCGATTATGAACACACTTTTGTACGTTTCTTTTTATCTCGCTCTTGCTGATGAGTCCAAAACCTTGTGCAATGAAATAACGCGTACCGGTTGCTTAACGCAGTTGAAACAATGCCGCCCGTACAAAAAAAAAAAAATCTCAACTTAACACATTGCGATCACTTTTTGCCCTTCCATGTCACTTAGCTTGATTTTGAAATTGCCAGCGTGCACTGTATGTCCCAGCCCGTCAAACTGTTGACAGAAAATACCTGTAGCCATTTCTGGGGCAAATAGCTTTCCTTTTGTATATATGTCAGGCAATGGTTCTGCAAGGAATTAAATGACCTTCTGTACACGGCTTAAAAAGGAAGATTGAGTGTCTTCTTAGGGCAAAACGGCGGCGCTTTTAAAAGTCCATGTCAGGTTAAAATAACAACCTCCTTACAGGCCACAAGCTTTTACGAGGCGTGGCTCATCGGATGGTCTGACTGCGTGCGGATAGATGCTCTAGGCCATGCTTTACTCTTGTTCGCGCTGGCTGTCTAGCATCGTTCAAGTTAATTCATGCATTGAATGCAAAAAAAAAGAAAACAATTTGCCTCGCATCGATTCGCACACGACACACCTGCTCTAAATTTAAAACTACACTGTCTTCTGCGTATCACAAAACACAGTGAACAAGGGTTGAAGGGGCCAGCGTCAAGTTGCTTAGCCAACGTTTCGACACGAGGACTTGTCTTAGTCTGTGCAAAGCGTTCATCATTGGCGAGGGTTAAGTAGGCCCTTCGCTCCGAGTGGGAAGGGCGGCGGGTTTGTGAAGCTTAGATCCTATTTACCTTACGCTCTGCACCTCCTGCTGTAGTTTATCAGGCACTCTTGGCTCTCGCATTCCTCCTCCCCATTTCCTTTCGCTCTCTCTCTTCACCCCCGTTGTTTAAATTTTTGAACTGTTTTCTTCGCTTCATCATATTTTCCCCTGCCGTGCTGCTCGCTTGCTTTCTCCTAGCTTTTCCGGGCCAACGCAACCAGTCCTACCATGTCCCATTGTCGCAGCTGCGCATGCGCCAACACAGTCTTTCAAGCCCACGTTGGCTATCTCTCCACCCTTGCCAACCCCGGGATTCCTTTCTATTGAGCTGGCGTATATTTCTCTTTCACAGTTTTGCAGGTAAATCGGCTAATCCTCTTTACCAGCTATCCCGCCTGGACACCAGATTTCAGCTTCACGCTCTCCATCCCATTATCCTTCCCACACCGCACCTTCCGCCCCAACCCGAACTTGTTCCTCGTAGCGAGGGGCCTACTTAACCTTCGCCAATGACGAACGCTTTGCCCAAATGATGACAAGTCCTGTTGTCGTAGCATTGGCTAATCACACTGAGGCTAATCACACCACCGCCATTTTTTTTCTTCACATATCTTCATACTGCACCATGGCAAACAATTAGCCGCAGATCCCTCCTCGAGGACGCTCGTAGGTTCCTGCTCTCTGTTGTCAGAAACGCTCCTCAATTTGTGTTCTATGGCCAGCATTAACTACTCGGTGCAAGCAGGACAGATTTTGAAAGCAAGGCCTTGCTATGCAGCGGAAGATTACACCATTCCTACCATATATGTTCACAATCTTGCAATATTCCGCAGTTGCCTCGCAATTAAAATTGACGGCCAACAAAGCTCGACTTGTCTCAAGAGGAGCAGTGTCCTTCGAATCCTTGGCATTTCGTTCATGCAGCAAAGTGCGCAAGTTTGTCAAGTGAGCGAACATCTGCCTTGTTTACGACTTGATGGTCTCAAGGCAAACTGAAAGCCCGCAGCGAGTTATTTGTTGTTTGACCTGTCGGTTTCGTACCTTCATGCGCATTACCCCCAGGGAGATCGAGACGCTTAAAGACAAAAACACAAAAAAAGGCACACACACCGCTCAATCTTCCACGTACATGCGTGGTACATTTATGAAGAAGCGATGCTCTGTCACAGTTGAAGACAAGATACAGCAGCTATGACGGCAACACTTCTCGCGTATGTGTGAGCTAATTTCTGAGCCTCGTTGCGAGCTTTTAATCTCGCGAAACCTAACTTTAGAGTGTTTTAAATCTTTACTGAGTAGCTAGCTGTAGGAGTGACACGTATATCTGTCACTAGCCCACTGGGTTTTATAAATAATACTGAAATTAGGCACTCCTGGGAGAGAAACAGGATAGCGGTAACTTACGAGGGTGTTGTTGCGGGCTAGTTGGTTTCTTCATCATCATCATCATCATCATCATCATCATCATCATCATCATCATCATCATCATCATCATCATCATCATCATCATCATCATCCTTACTACACCCACTGCAGGGCAAAGGCCTCTCCCATGTCTCTCCAATTAACCCTATCCAGTTGGTTTAACATTGCTTAAAAGGGAACAGCGCAAACAGAGTCCTGACGAAGAGTGGAACGTACAACACAGGCGCTGACTTACAACTTATGTTTATTCAGTTGTAAGTCAGCGCCTGTGTTGCCTACGTTCCTCTCTTCGTCCGGTGTTTGCGCTGTTCCCTTTTAAGCGTAGCAGAAACGTCTGGCTTCACCAACTGGAATCAGACATATTTCTTCTAACGTGCCAGAAGAAAAACAGCGAGGAACCGCGAAGTTGTGGGTTTTGAATAATGTGGATTGCTTGGTGGTCTTTCGTCGGCATTAAAAGCCCCGCCTTTGCCAAAAGTAACCTAGCAGCCGCGACGACAGCGGGCTCTCAGCCGAGAGGCGGCGTTGCGGTGCTTCCCGGCTGCGAGTGGGAACTGGGTGACAGCAGTCTCGCGCCTTCGGAGTTCTGTCATGCTGTGCCCCGAGGACGCAGGCTTACGTAAGCCAGTTTACAATCATAGCCATCACTCGGCTGCAAGCCAGCTCCGGCCGGCGGCGCGGCTGCTCGGTTACTGTCACTGCCATGGACACTACCGCTAAATATTCCTTCTCGAGAATAAGCTTTACTACTCGACTCGAAGATATCTGAAGCAAGCGTTTTGCCATGCAGAGCCTGCCCGTCCTCCTGACGAGAGCCAACCAGCGCATGCCCCGGTGATGTTTGCGGCACAATCCGAAGGTAAAACTTTTTCTCTTGCTTTCAAAAACGCCTTTCTCGAGGGCGACTTCATTAGCTTCTCCGTTGCGATGGTGTATTTGACGAAAAAAACTGATGGCCATTTCAACTGCCGTAATTTCCCGTATACAGTCCGCACTGCGGCTGCAGAGTCTGCTGGGATCTCAGTTTTGAAATGCTTTATCTCCCTCGTCCATAACTCTATAGTTGGTCACATATCAGTGCCAGTTGTCAGCCTGTTTTTCCGGTTTCCTTCCTCGAGCTTTTATTTTGTTTTGTACCGTCACAATCGAACAGCATTAACTGTAACTTATCCTTGCAAGAATAAAGCAAGGTGGACAGAGGCAGCCTGTGGCCGTTATATTATGACTGGAACAAAGAGGAAGCATTTTGTACGTTCAGTGGACAAAGAGGATGTAAAACGCACGGGTTTTGTTTTTTCACGAGTCTCTGGATCCAGTTTTCGAAAATAAAAACAAAGTCTCCATAACCTTTCACCAGTTATCGGTAATTAAAGACGATTGCCACATTCAAATAATGCTGAACAGTGTGCCTGCCGGAAATAATCTTGTAAACGCGATTGTCGCGGCTTGCTTCTGCCTCATTACGAATTAACGCGATTTTTGAGGTAATGTGTTTTTTTTTTTAAGCACGGATCTAAAAGGCGTCACCGCCGCGGCTGTTGCCGGCATGTCTTTCGCCATTTAGTATTGCAGTGTTTGTGAAGGTCAGACTGCACACAGTCACAATGTTATTGGATATCTGTTGCAGGCGGCGAGTTGTCATGACAGGTATATAACTTGATACCGGAGAACCTTATAGAATATAGCCTTTAGACAAAACAGCAAAAAATTACGTGACTTGAAAATGTCGCCACTTTACGTCACATGAGATAAAGAATTACGCGACTTGAAGATGGCGCCTATCGGGCCACATCTTATTTTGACCGGCTAGACATTTCGTAATTGTTAAGTCGATGTTGCGCTGGGGACAGATTTTTGCTTTGTGCTGGTCGGTCTTTGAGTTTTTGTGTATAGATGTAAAACTAAAAAAAAAGATTGCAACTACCAGGGATGTTTGAATGATTGGAGCACTTGCCTAAAAATAGCGTTTGCCATTAAATGCTACCTGTACACGAAGATTCTACAGACAGCAATGACCTTTCCATGCAAAGTCAAAGGATGCAAGTCAGCATTTTCTTGATGCTCGCTCTGCATTGCTCAGAGGCTCCCGCTGCCTGCGAGACACCATCGGGCCAGCAAGGCAGGTACCTGCCGATGGAGGGCTGCGAAGCTCTGCGCGAGCAAGTGATGCGCAAGATCTTCCCGCCGCTGTGTGACATACGCGGTACCACTCCGTACGCCTGCTGCCCTACGCTGGATGGCTTGCCGCAGCCCGACACGCCCGAGACTACGCCGCCGCCCACGGACGCGCCGAATGCGTCTACCGACTACGCTTTGCGCATGCTACTGCTCAAGTTGGAGAACAGCAGACGTAAGTGGCTTCGCCTGCTCCTTTAACGGAAGGTGCTCATCAAAACCGAAAACAATTAATTGCCTCTCAGTGTTGTTCCAATTTTTCGCGGAGTTCATACAGAGCGTGATTTCTTAAAATTAGGCACTGAGTGGTGCGTGAAGTATGCGGCCACGGGGGCACAAAGTGAGACAATATTGTCACCTTCAGGTACCTAATTAACTAAAACCGATTATTTCTTTCTGTAGATTGAGTAAGCGGGCATGTTTGTATTAGGAACTAAGAGGAGTCCTATTCCTATACCACTCCATTTTGTAGAACTCTCGTTGCACGAGTGTGTTTTGAGATATTCGTTCCCAAATTTTGAGCTTGCTCCGCGTAAACGCGCATGCAAGGTGGTGGCGATTAGTGATGATCGGTGCGAAGCTCCCGCTGGCGTTTCGCGTCGTTTGGTCTGGCAACTGCGCAGCGAGAGAACGGTGACGCTGATAACTGTTTCCATTCCACTTTCGGCTATCGAAAGGGACGAAAATCCCGAACCAACAGCTGCGCCACACTAGGATGGAGTTTCGCGTCGATTACCACCACCTTGCATGCGTCTTCACGGGAAATCAGTGGAAGCTTTTGGGAGCGCATATCAAAGGCGACCGCCTCTGTTTCAAATACACAGATCAACGGTAGCCACAGCGGCTAAGAAGTTTATAAATAGATTTTAGTTCATTAGGTGCCTGACCGTTACAATTATCATCTCAGTTTGCGGCACCCTGGCCGCATAACTTATGTGGAGAAGTGATTTTAACGCACCCCTCAGTGCCTAATTTGAAAAAAATCCGTAAAGCTTAATTCTGAGCACCCTTTCTTTAGCCCGTTGATGAGCACATGTGATGTCTGAGACGAGTTTCCACCGATTTCACGGTTTCAGCTTCTAAGAGGATTAAGGCTTGTTCCTAGCCCCGTATTTAGGACGAACCCGGCGGTGTTCTGCGGTATTAGTTGGCTTAAGTATGAGCTCCCAGGCTGTGCTCACAATTTCTCTGCCGTCGCAAATTTCAGTCACAGTCAGTACTTTAGTTCACGTTCAACACCTGCGGACTGATGCCGCAGTCGAGTTTGACTACACCCTCCCCAGATAAGCAAAAAATTTGCTTGCCAAATTGTTAAACGGGCTTGTAGAGGAGTATCTCGAGAATTTCCCTACCCATACTGCAGTTTTCACAGATGCCTCCCAGCAAAACGAAAAGGCAGCTATTGGCATTTGTTGCGGGGCCTGATTGAGTTATTCATTTCGGGCCCCTGGTAATACGCCTGCACTTCCTGCAGAGTTTCCAGCGATTGAGTTGACCTCACAGAAAATCCCTTGCAATGTTTCTTAGGTCATTATACTTTCTAAAAGCCTGTCTGCTCTGACAGCGCTTGAGGGCTCGAAGCGTGCTCTTCTCTGCCGTACACTTCGATTTTTCATTCCACTACACGTTAAAGAATTGCAGTTTCACTGAGTACGTGCCCATTTACGGCATTGGTTCAGTGCAGTGGCTGATTAAAGTGTGCCCTTTGCGGGCCTGTGGTACAGTTTATTCCAGACACTGTGCACTTGATAATAGCCCGCGTTCAGCGTTTCCAGCATCTGCACTCCTTGAGTCATAAGCCTCCTCTCTGCAGCGAACTTCCAGCATTCGGCATTCCCTTGCAGCCTCCGGTTATGCAGTTCACGGCAATGCGAGGTGTTTCATGAACCTCTTGCGCGGAAGAATACCATACCACGATTAAATATTTATTTGTGCCTATCGGTGTTCTCTCTTTTGAACCTTTGTGAAGCATGTGGTGAAACTGGATCACTTGACCACTTTCTCGTCTCCTGCCGGCGGTTTTCTCCGCTGCAGAGATCTTTTTTAGAGATCCAGTCCGATCGATTAAAACTTCCTCTTTCTATTCCGGTTCTCCTCTCTTTTGGGGAAAGCGCCAGAGGATATGTCCTAAAACCAGTATGCGATTTTCTTCAAGACTATATCATTGCATCAGGCAGATCCTTTTGTTAGTTATAATCTTCGAAATTATTTACTTTTAACTAAAATTTACTTAATTACGCCAATGTGTTTCCCCTGTTTGAATTTGCAACGCACGCGTGCCAATCCCCCATTGTGGGTATGTGCCACTTCAACAGAGGCCAACGTCAACAATGGTGGTTGCTGATTTTGCTAGTGAGTCTGTAGAGGCAGAGCAAGAAGAAAGGAAAGCTTCCACTGTTTCGAATGTTGAGGAAAGAAAAAAAAGAAATGTTGAAAAAGGCGCACACGTGGTCGTCAACGTAGGAGGAAGGCAATAATAGGCACGAAAAGAAAGCTCAAGAAACGCAGCTCAGAAAATGCGATCGACATTCAGAAGAGATTTAATTAATGATAAGATGCGAGCTACGCACTTTTTGCTAGAAAATAAACTTATATTATTTGCGAACATGGTCTTCATTCAGATATAAACACCCCGATCATCAATTTTCCAGTTTCTTCACCAAGTCAAAATAGTAGGCATTGTTAGCAGCAATAAAATACGTAATGAGGGCTGTAATGGTTTGTTACTGGACTAGAATTTCTTCCCGCCCAGCCACATTTTCATGTTTGATAGCAAGAAGAAACCACCACCATCATCCACAGATTGTTCCATCTAAAAAAACCAAAATAAAATATTGTGCATTGATTCATGAAATGCATTGCGCACCAATGTCTGAAAATTAAAGCGTGCATTGCACGTTATCGCGGCTTTTTTTTAATTCAAAGATTTTCCATGCAGCATTTACAGAGGCTGTCGATAAGGCAAAGTAGGCCGTGGAGACTGTTCTCATCCAGAAACTTGAGCAGGCTCTTGCTCTTAGTCTTGTCCGTTAGCCACAAGGAAAGGTGTTCCTCCCTGGTAGCCCTAAGTCCAGCCTCCAGTACTTGTCGTCTTCTTGAGTCCTGTGTTCCTGGGCACGTCCACAAAAGGCGGCGAAGATCCACCTCAGCGGTTGCCGTGCAACATTTGGGACGTATGCTGGGCACTGCATCTTCTTGAGCGCCCCATCGGCACGTCATCGACGGGTTAAGGGCCGCCCCAGCCCTCATCCTTGTACCGCCTCCAGTCTGGTTTAGTCATCAGGGAGGAGGTAAATGCACGGGAGAATCAAAACACGTGCACTTCTTATAGAGGACGGTAAGATGGGAAGACCGGAGCGGAGAACAAAAGGGAGGCCATGTGGGGAGGAATTCGTATTTGGGGCTTGGTGTGTGAGGGCGTCTGCTTTACTCTGGTCAACTTAGTGAGTACCTTCTTGTGCCCAATGCATCTGAATGCGTTTCAATACTGTCATATTGAAAGCATGTACCTACTGAGTGATGCCTACTGTCTTCGTGACTCTTTTGAGTTGTTTAATAGCCTCTAAGGAGTCCTTGTAGATATGAGCTTCTATTATATAGATGCTATGTTGTTTATACACTCCATCAGCTTCTACTCAAACTTCTTCTAGCTAGTAGCTTCTAATATGACGGTTGTTTTTAATATTTCAAGAAATTTCTCCGAATGTTCGTTTTTTTTTAAACATTCAAAACCGCCTGCAGATTGTGGCAAGTCGACAGGTGAACCCCCTCGGCGCGGCGCTTTCAGGGCTTCTCCCACCGTGGTCAGAGGCCGCTCTGTCAACCTCGGAAAATATCCCTTCATGGTAAGTTGAGGGCTTGGGCTACGCTCCATATGCACTGTAGAAAGAACGCGGCATGCAAAGGAATGCTGCCAGCACACACAAAAAAAAAGGAGATGGGGAAGTTGTCGCATAGAGCTCGGACAGCTGGTTACGACAGTGAGCGAAAATTTTATACCGCCACCCACCAGGTTGGCGCATTATGAGTACAATTTCGTTATAAAGATGTCGCAAGTGCGCCAATCTTTTTTGGGGCAGCCGCCTTTTCCTAGGGAACTACAGACGACAAATAAACGTCACGCAGTAAAGAAGACACGTGCATGTATCATGAACGACCAACTATCTCAGAAACAAATCCTGCTTTTTTTTCGATTTGTCCCCGAGTGCATGCCTTCGCCTCCAAAAAACACACCTCTACGCTACGAGAAATGCCATTGTGGGAGATAATATTGGTTTGGACCACATCAAGTGTTTTAACACATACTACACAATAAACATGCGCTTTTGCTTTTCACCTCCATAGAGACTTGGCCACAAATCTGACCCACGAAATCGTGCTCATTAAACAAAAATGGAATCTCATTGCAACGGCTTCGAGGACTTTTCAGTATTTGGAAGTCGCAGGATGTACAAAAAGACTGGTTAAATGTCCAGAGGTGACGCAGAGTGGCTTATTATTCGTGTATGCAGTCCTTTTCATTTGGCTCTCGGATCTTCAGAGCCACACACAGACGAGATCGCTGTTCAGAAAGCCGAACCGCTGAATCTGCTTTATCTTCGCTTATTTTTGCGTTTACCAAATCATCTTTAATGCGAAAACATTAATAGTCCCATTGCGAGAAAATGCGGTGGCGTGTGTTAGTGTGTGTACTCGCAGCTGGTAAAGAAAATCCCAGCGATGACAACAAAAATAGGGTGCCGTCATCAAGCGGGTGTACGACGCACACAGCAAAACGAGCACCACCATTTCAAACAATCATGTACATATCGTTTTTCTATATACAGCCCCACTGGCCGACGTCAATGTGGCGCCGGTTTTCCCGACAACATTCGTACCGAAATTGCGACGCAAACATTTGTCGTACAGCGTTCCTGGCGGTGTCATATGGTTTCTTGTTGCGTACAGCTTGCGTGTGCTAGTCAAGTTAGAGGCTAACTTGCGACACGCGCGCCTTCGGTCGTATGGCTTCCCAGACTTTTTACATCTTCCCTTAGAGGAACCCTGATTTGATTTAGATGGGCATACTCTAGTGCAACAGGTCTGTAGAGGTGGTCTTTGTGGGTATTCGAGTCAGATTTGAAAGCTCCGCGTGGACACCATAATTTAGAAAAAAAAATATTTAAAAATCGCTGGTAGCAGCAGCTCGCAACCCATAAGGGCGACACCTCACCGCCGCGCGTCCCCTACACCGTTACTGCGACATTTCCTTTCCATAAGAACCAATTTTCATATCAAAATTGTGGTGGGACCGTTCCTCGTACAGCGTTCCGGGTGCCAACGGTAACCGAAACCACCTCTTCCCATTCCCTTGTCTGCTGAAGCGTTCCGGGTGGTGCCATACACACGTGTGTGTGGGTGGGTGTGAATGCACCCGGGGACAGTAATGCTTTCGCATTCCCACACGTAAGCAGTCTTAAGTGTCCGTGCCGAATGTTTTTTCGAGCATTATTGCAATTTGGGCGCCTTTGCTGGCCACTCAGTCTACTAGTATACATTGGGCGGTTCACTTCTTAGCTGCTTTTAGAAAGGGGTCGGGCCTTGCTTCATGCCGAGCCTGGCGGTCCGGACCCTGGTTTGAAGCAATGGGCCTGGTCGAAGCTCGGGCTTTGAGTCTCAGGCTCGAGCTTCAGAATGAAACCCATGCAGTTCTCTATCACTCATCACTCTGGCGTGGCCGCCATACATATATAAGTGGGTTGGGAATAGGAGATGCCCACGACCTTCCCGAAGCGAAAATTCTAAACTTTCTCCGTGGAATACCACACTGGACCAAATTTTTGGACGAAGAAACTTCGAAAGATGCACTGTGCAACTGCAGACTCCCCCCCCCCCCCCCCCCTCCCCCCTCTCCTCCTTTATTACCATCTCAAAGCGTTGCTTATAAACCTTACCCTGAAAAGATGGAAATTACCGAAATAGAATACGTGTGCTTCTGGGCGGGCAGTTGAGGGAACACATGTCTGCAGCAGTTGTGTACACCATTTCGCGTGTATCAGAAACTTTCCTTAGAGGTTGGGAGGCGAAGCGTGGCATCGCCCTGCAGAACTAACCACCCTTGTAGCTGTGGTTGCTCGTGGCTGTCCCGAATGTACAGCCGAGGTTACGGGTAGCGAACCGATGGCGCAAGGCGACGCGGCAGTAGACTTCCATCTCAATACAAGTTTTCGCAGTTGCTTCTAGAAGTTATGAGAAACGTTGTGTTGACTGCGCGAACTGCTTCATTGACTAAGTCGGCAATTTTCTATTATTTAGAGAAAAATAAGGGACAGATGATCTTCGTACAGGCATTGTAGAACGAAGGATACACAATTTTGCTTTAGAGCCCAGATACAAAATGCATGAATACCTTCTAGCAAGGTGAAGTTTCGCGCCACTGTAATGGCATTCATGACACTGTGGGTATTGTGATAAACAAACAACTAAATTAACCGGCCACATCGTTTTGCATATTTTCTGTCGTGCTCCTGCGGTGCTGCGTTGATTCGGTGCTGCAGTTAAAAGATGCCGCATCTCAGGCGCCGCTTTATGAGAAGTATGAAAGACAGGCCGGGAGTGGGGGCGTGGCGATATGATTGGTATTTTAATATTTGTTCGTTCGTTCGTGCGCTCTTTTCGTTGGTACATACCGCAGGGCCCAACAGTGCACAAGTGAGACAGGAATATTTAATCCTTTCTCGCCCAAATTACGAAGGAATCAGAAAATATTACCACTACACTACGCTAGCTAATGAACCCACATTCAGAAGGCAATATACAAAATCGTCAGCGCCACTAAAATCATGTCCGCTTAATAGTAGATATGTCTGTTGGAGTGATCCATCGTATTAAGCATCTCTTGCCCATGCAAGGAGGAAAACAGTTGTATTTTGCGCTTGTCCATTCACGCCTTGCATAATGTAGTTTAGTCTGGACCGCTTGAAACAAAACAGATTTAGCCAAATTATTTTCGCTTCAATAAAGAGCCCTGCGCGCTTGTTCTGAGGATCCTGCCCTGTAAAACAACTCATTTAAGATATTTTATGTTCTCCCAATCCCACTGTGCTATAGGCACAGTGTAGCTGTTCACATATATGTCAATATTAAACAGGGCGTTACCTTACTGAATAGTACACATCTGACTAGATATGTAACTTGCAATTTAAGTGCGACCTCTCCCGTTGCCGCTCGCGCCCGGGCGAGCCACAGTACCCAGCACATGGATGCTTCAGCATGCAATGCGTATCCATCGATAATTGATGATGCCGCGAACTGCAAAATATTTTCCAGTTCTAAATGAAAATGAAAACCTTTTTACTACTTTGTAGTGATATCATAAATGTTCTTGAAAACTCTTGGTTATTTTATTGTTTGTAGTGGTGGCCTTCACCATCTATGTCTTCGTTAGTCTCGCGCATTGCAGTGCGTTTACTCTTGCTGGTGCTTTCACACAGAGAACATGATGCGCACGCTATTCTTTTCTCCTCACAGATATTCTACTGTGTTATATATTTATTACTTTCTGATTGAGCTTGCACTTGCTAATTATCACGTCATTTTTCTACTGCTTGCTTGTGCCTCGTTCCCAGTGAGGTGAAACCCGGGGTGAAGTCTTATCAGCAAGTGTGCTTTGCCTTCTTTTAGTGGAGTAGCGCTACTTACCGCAGTCTACGGATTTCGGGCATACGTAAATACGTCCCCGAAGCCTCTGATAGACGAGTTGCAACTAAGTCGTTCCATGTCATATCAGTCTACCTTGCATGGCTTGAACTTCGAACCTGACGTGACCATTGGCCATGAGCGAACTTTTGACCTTGACATGAGCTTGAAATGACCTTGACATGACCTTGACAGTGGCATGTCTTGGCATGTTATTACGTGTACTTACATGACCTTGACTTGACATTCACCGTAATCAATAATCGCCTTGCTACTACACGATATTCCGCGCTTAGCTATGCTAAACCATCTGCTAATTTTTGCCACACCCCGCGGGCGTGTTCCGTGCATACAAGCACATGTCCGAAATAAATATCTGATTGTTTTTTTTAATGATGCTGACGAAACTCGGTCTACAAGTGGCGTAGTTAAGCTCTCTCATATGCTTATTTTTTCTCTTCCGGGACCTTCCCGGTGACCAGGCTGAACCCGTAAGAAGAGACGACACCAGTGAAACGTTTATATTTTTCAGAAGGCGTAAACGAAAGCTTTCATAGTGTACTATTTTTAAGCACTAACAGTTTTTTTGCAAGAATGTTTGCTCTAAAAGTGTTTGATTTATGGTTTATGGAGGTTTAACGTCCCAAAATGACTCAAGCTATGAGGGACGCCGTAGTGTTCTAAAGAGAGTGTCTGTTAAACACAAAAAAATATATTCCTATATATTCCACGGTTCGCTATATTTGGCGCCGTGAAGAGAGAGCCCTCTCTCGCCATGGGCAAATTCGGTGCTAGTTTATGCCTGTTATTTATTGCAATGTACAGTAAGCATATTTTATTTCAGGACATATTGATTCTAAAACAACGCTTCCTTGCAACGTATAATGTGCGAAAATGTATATTTCCGCAGTTGTAGTTATGTTTTAGGGCCAAGACAAGTACGATACGTTGTCTTCCCGGCATTCCCATGGTTGATGAAGTGCCCTTTAAAAAACTTGCACAGATGGTGGCGCCAGCTTTCCCTCTAGGTGATAATTAGGAACTCTGTGGCCAGAGCATTGGCCAGAGACGAACCGTTGAGCTGTCATTCTTCGCCTGCCGGGGCAAGTTGGCTGCGCAGCCTGCTCAAATTAACCGTTTGATATGCTCATGCATTCGAATTATTGGGCACTGTTTTTATCATTGAAATACGCGCCACATTAGCCCCATTCAGGTCGGATTCCAATCAGACCTGACTCCAGTGTACCGTAACATGTACGCTCCTTGTTTATGCACAGGTGGCCATATATCGAGACGATGTGAGCGTTCGCAACTATTGGTGCGGTGGCACACTCATCACCTACTGGGTAGTACTCTCGGCTGCGCATTGTTTCGCCAACTCGCTGTGAGTATTGCAGAAATATTTAAAATGCTACAGTTATTTTTTTTATTTTGCTGAGCTTGCGGATGTAAGTGTCGCGGTTTCTACTCTTTTTGCTAATTTCAAAGACGAGCTTAATTTAAGCGAGCAAAGGAGTCTGGAACGGAAGGCAAATGACAAGCGCAACCCGCTTGTCCAGTTATGCCATGTGAATGTCTGGCCGGTACTGCCCCACTTTACGAATTTGCAGGCGTGCTCATTGTTGCCGATCGAGGAAATGTGTGCTGCTTGGAAATCCAAATAGACACTAACAAATGAGTGATGATGGGCATGAGCATGTTTGGTTTGTCTTGGGACTAGCTGGATAATTTGAACAACCATGTTGCGGTCTCTGCACGTGCTGTCGCCAAGAAGACAACGTCAACGTATGCTAGGTCATAAAACGCATGAACTGCACAAGTATTTCCTGCAATAAATTACAAAAGACGTAATTTGGTCAATGTGCAACGTGAGAAAGCTACCCTAACGAGTTTTCGAAAGCATGTTTTTCGAGTTAGGTATCTCGAACCACAATGCTGGTCCTGATGTTTACGGATTAAGTGGGTTGCGACTTTAGTTTCTAAAAGTGTCGAATCTCGAACCCTTCCTGACCATTCTTTTCCGACGTTTAGCGGAGCCAGAATAGCCTGCTTTTCGAAGCCGAGGGGGGAGTGGACATGACAGATTTTTTCGGAGCTTTCCCAAATTTACATTTATAGAACACAAAGTTATATGAAAAACAAAACTATCATGCTAGCCGGAAAGCTACCGCATTTGCCAAAATTAGCCAAGCAATGGCGTGTCTTAGCTGTGTGGATGAGCCCTTGACCACTTAAGCTCGAAATCTGTGTAGGCCAAATGTAACCCTTGTGCTTACCTTTCGAGATCTCCTCGTCTTTAGGGTTACCGTAAGGGGCCCACTATGCGGCTGAGAAGCAACCTCCGTTTCTTGGTTACTCTAGGAAAAGAGGGCACATTATACATTTCACTGAGTGCTGACAAGCTTTACTGAAACGCTATTCTTACTGCGTGTGAAGCGCACGATTTCTTCATTCCTGTGTTGCTACATTGAAACTTTCCTTTGCATTTGGTGCGAGACATCGGAAACGTGCGCACGAGTGTTTGAGCCATGTCTTTTCCCACGTTGGCTCACGACAGCGATGCCTGTAAGCTGCTGTGTTCAAAAGACTGCAAAAATTGGTGTGCGTACAGGATCCAAATGGCAAGGCAGCTTTTTGAGCGTGAACGGAACCTGGGGCCAGTCAAGCTGCCTTAGTTGCAGCCCTTTCCCTTTGTTTTCCACCACGACCTTGTACCTCCTTGTTTGTGGAAATAAATAAATAAACCAAATCACATGAAATCAAAGCAAATACTCGCCTAGAACAGTCCTTCAAGCCACAAAGCCTGTTTTCCAACAAGTCGCGCACAGCCAGAGCTTCGCAAAGAGTGTTTGCACTGTCGATTTCAAAACACCAGCGAATCATTTAACAGCGCATAGCCTGAGCGCGCGCCAAAATATGCTTTCCTTAGAATGCACGTCTCCGAAATAACAAACTGGGACGCAACGCTTACATTCAGTAATGGTATAACACGTTCCGAGTTAGTGTCCCGTGATATTCCCGACGGCATTCCAAGGCACTTGATGCATCGCAAAGATGCTACATCATGTTATGGTTGGATGAAGTGGACCATCACCGAAAGTGCTTTTTTGAGAGAGGTGCAGCAAAACACACACAAAGGAGGCCACAGAAGCAAAATTACAAGCGCAAAAATGAATAAAGTTGGCTCTGGTACTGACAAAAAAGACAAAGGCATACCTAAATTTTTTCTGCCAAAAAAATTAAGCCTGTTTTTCTCAAAATTTCTCCTCTTGTTACAGTTCACCAATTATTAGATCACAAGTAGAAAGAAGGCGGATTTCGTTAGCTTATCTGCACAGAGAAACAAAGCTACCTTATTCAGTTTCTTGCCGTACCAGTTGGCAACGTTGGTGAATTGACGTCATCACTATGGCAAAAGTGTCACTGAGGTCCTCAAAATTTCGCGTACGAAAGAGCTTTCTGGATTCGCTGGCGCCTTATACATTGGTTATCATGGTAGTCAGTCTCGTAAAGTTCTCATGTAAAGAAAGCTAGCTGTGTGGATCGATGGTAGTTTTCATACACCTCCCCTGCCGTATGACCACGCGGGAACGATTGGTAGGAAAACTTTACTGCTTGCCAATCACTAGCACCACGGTGCTCACACGAGAGAAAAGTTCGACTTCAGCTGCTGATGGTGATGCAATGTGTGGCCGCGGTTGCAGGAGCGATACCAAGTACATCGCGCGCGTCGGCGGCGTCAACATCTCGGACACGAGCGGCACCACCTTCCTGCAGAGGAACGTGACCTCGGTGCACGTCCACCCGGAGTATGACGACAGGCGCCACTACAACGACGTGGCGCTGCTGCGGCTCGAATTTCCCGCGCGACACCGCAGCGTGAAGCGGTCGTTCGCCTGCCTGCCGGACGCCGCCGCCGCCTCTTCGCCACCGCCGGCAACGCATGGCCCGGAGGCCACGGTGCTCGGATGGGGACACAACGCCTTCGGTGCGTGCTCATGAATGCACTGTTAGTTGGAGGAGATAATTTAATACTTAAAGGAATTTGATTATTAATGAGCAAATCGCGTTTTTTTCAGTAATTAAGAGCTTAAACGTCATTTCTTTTATACTTCTGCCGCTTTCATCCCCTCCTTCACGGCACGGTCCAGTTGTCTATCAAATGTGAGACTGCTACCACGCCTTTCCTGATAACTACCTTATGACCCGTGCATTCCCTGTGGGTTCGACAGTGGTGCGTGATCCATGTGCACGCTAAGGATCCCCAGGTGGTCGAAATTATTCCGGAGCCCTCCACTACGGCGCCACTCTCTATATTTATTCTCACACTGCCTCCTTCCTTCTTTCTCTCACGGCTCAGTTGAAGTGTCCACCGAGAAGTGAGACAACTGCTGCGCCATTTCCTTCCCTAAAAAAAAAAGAGCCAGGGCGGTCGTGCCTCCCGCTATGCTGCAAACCAAGCGTGACGCCCAACCGCGCACTTTTGGTAAACGTAACACAAACAGCTACACGTGCAAAAGTTTAGAGGTCGGCCTGAGCCAAGCCATGGTGGAGGGCTTCCGATTAATTCCGACTACATAGATGTATTTATCATGCACCGAAAACGCCCCCGTACGAATATAATTGGTCTACAGAATGCTGACAGACAGTGTATATAGACTATGCCTATTGAAATTTCGGTCAGGGAAATGCGGCAAGCATTGGCTGAACTCCTACGGAAACGAAGCATGTAATGCACTGGGCACCTGAAACAAGAACTGTCTACATCCTGTCTACGTAAAGGACAAGCAAAAGGTGAAATGGTTCAAAGACGTGCGGTTAGTTTTATATTGAATAAATATAGGGCTACGGATTTCATTTCAAAGCTCCTCTTCGACACTAACATCCCCACACTGGAAACGAGATTTTTTTTTTGTGGTTTACGAAAAGCCCCAACATCTTAATTCAAACACTTATGTCAGGACATTTTTGCCGCGTCCTTCTAGGCACCATGATGTCTTTGATTTGCTCCCATTTGCCGCGCGCAAAAATTTGTTCAAGCAGTCATTCTTTCCACGCACCATAATTGAGCGGAATGACTGCATCCAGCAGCTTTGCTGCGGAAAACTTTGAGAATGCTTTGACCAGTGTGTTAAAATCTTGATGCTAGCTTGACATTTCATTGCACCGCGCGTCACTTTTATAATCTTGTGCAAGCGCAGTTCCGTTTTTGATGCTCTTACTTACTGTTTATCACTAATTTTTGTTTGTGGAAATTTCATCTACTGATATACAGTGTTATAGAAATGTTTGTCTTGATGAATGTGTTTTTCTCTTGCACTTGGAATTCGTTGTTCCATGTCATTTTTTAGTGCCTGCTTCTCTTGAACCAAGCGCACGTTTCAATTATGTTTCCCAAAGCATTGGTAACATTTTGTATTTTTACCTGTATCTTCGTACCAGCTTGCTCTTCTTAGACTGCAATATTTTGCGAAGAAATAAGTAAGTAAATAAATAAATAAATAAAACCCATTTGTAAATATTAGTGCAGGCTTCCTTGAAACACCTGGTATTTCGGCAAGCAGGCAGAGCTTCGAGCTCCCGATCTGACCCACAGATAACGTGATGTATTCGCCTGCGTAGAAATAAAGATCCCATTGTTTTTGCGCTTTGGAGCAAATTGCTAAGTGCTAATGTGAAACGCACGCAGGAGGCACCCTGCAGACGACCCTCCAGGAGGCCCAGGTGCCGCTGGTGGATAACGATGCGTGCGACCGAACCTACCGCTCGCTGGGCAGCTACGACCGACAGTTCCCGTCTGGCATCAACGAGCACTTCGTGTGCGCCGGGAACACCACAGAGGGAGGCGCAGACGCGTGCCAGGTTAGACAGCTGTACTCGCTTTCAAGGATGCGTTATAGCTGACCACTGCCGTTATAAAGAACTGCTTACGGCGTGAAAGAGAAAAAAAAAAAACAGGGGGCGGCTGCGTTTTTATGGAGGAAAAACGCTAAGGCGCCCGTGTGCTGTGCGATGTCAATGCACGTTAAAGATCCCCAGGTGGTCGAAATTAAACCGGAGACCTCCACTACGGCAGCACCTCTTTCTTCCTTTCTTCTTTCACTCCCTCCTTTATCCCTTCCCTTACGGCGCGGTTCATGTGTCCAGCGATATATGAGACAGATACTGCGCCATTTTCTTCCCCAAAAAACCAATTATTATTATTATTATTATTATTATTAAGCATGGTTTCATAAAAGGTCGTTCTACTTCAACTAACCTTGTGACTTTTATGACGTATACATCAGCTGAAGTCCTTCAGAGGAGTCAGGTAGACGCTGTGTACTGTGATTTGAGCAAAGCTTTCGACGTCGTTACTCACTCATTACTTCTTCAAAAGCTTCTGCTGTTTGAGATCGACGTTTCAATTGTAGCCCTCCTACGCAACTATCTTCTTGATCGGTCCTGCTTTGTCAGTGTAAATGGACAGACCTCATTTGTTTACACTCCAACCAGCGGAGTTCCTCAGGGCTCGGTATTAGGCCCGCTTCTGTTCTCTGTTTTTATCAATGAAGTTTCCTCCGTGGTCAAAAACTCCTCATTTCTCCTTTATGCGGACGATATAAAAATATTCAAGGCAATACATACTCTTCACGATTGCTTGTCATTGCAATCTGACATATCCGCCTTCTCTGATTGGTGCTTGAAGAATGGGCTCACTCTCAATTCATCTAAAACCAAGGTTGTCTCATTTACGCGTAAAACGCACAGTCTTCTCTACTCTTATTCTGTGAATGGTAGGCCGCTGCCCAGGGTTGATGAAATTAATGACCTCGGCGTACTTTTCGACCGTAGCCTCAGCTTCTCCTCTCATACAAAACGCATTGCTATACGGGCTATGCGTACACTCGGCTTCATCTGCAGGCTTTCGAGAGAGTTTCGATCCCCACTTCCTTTCTTAAAGCTCTACCTCTCCATATGCTTGCCGCTTTTGGACTATGCGTCTGTTGTTTGGAACGGCACTTGCCAGTCGAACTGTGAAAAAATCGACAGAGTTCAGCACAAGTTTTTACGCATATTTCAACATCGGTTTTCTTGCAAAACTTCCAGCTCTCGTCCCAGACGGAGTAACTCACTGCAGCTTCCTTCTCTTAGCTGCCGTCGCGTGAGGGCAGATATAATTTTCTTGTATAAACTTCTTCATGGTCACATTCTATGCCCTCAGCTCCTAGCGCGTATCCTTTTGCGTGTACCGCGAAAGAGCATAAGGGAATTCAGACCATTCCAAGTTTCTGCGCTCCTGCACTCCCTCTCCCCTCTGGACAGAATGCAGAAGTTGTTTAATTCTCTTTGTCCTCACCTAGATATATTCGATAATTCTCTCCCTTCCTTTATATTGGATGTCCGTGACGTTCCACTTTGAGCACTCTTTTTCTCATAACTTCCCCTTTCATGCATTTTGTCTTTACTACACTTGTGCGTTTGCACCGGTATTATATTGTTTTTTTTCTCCTTAATTGTACATCACGTGTACTTGTTTTCATTAATATTATTTCTTTAATACTGTGTAATCACGCCTGATTGTCTGTAACGCGTTCACTAATTACATTTCTTATGGTGTATGATTGTATTTCTAGCTTGTATTTCAGAGATCTCTTATTCGTTCATATTAGTATTGGCTTTATTCTTGTTTGTATTTTGATATATGCTGTACTTAGTTGTTATCGGTTGTTCTTGTGTTCATTCTCTTTGTTTATTGTTTTATTAGTTATTTATATGTCTGTTGCCTGTTCTAGCTGTTTTCATTTACCGCTGTTCTCGCTGTTTCCTTGTTTTCGCTTTTTTGCTTCATGCTTGCTGTCACGCCTAGTTTATGTGTCTTTTTTTTCTATCGCCTTGACTGCTGCATTACCTCCCCTGAGTGTCTTCCTTTGTAGTGAAATAAATGTACATTTTGTGCGTGTGAATGGTGTACCAGCACCAAGACCTTTGGGTTGTTCCTGGGCACCGAAAAAATAAAGATTGATTGATTGATTGATTATTATTATTATTATTATTATTATTATTATTATTATTATTATTATTATTATTATTATTATTATTATTAACTAATTTTCTCGTGAATTAAACACTTCTACATATATTTAGAAAAAAAAATCGAAACGTGTGAAGCGATCACTTGGAATTAGTACTCGTCAGGTACGAGGTATTTTAATCCAATTCTACCATAAAAAACAACTAGGAGAGCAGCAGAAGTGTCGTCACAAAAAGGTATACTGTGAGACAAGCGAACCGATGTTCTTGCCGCCAGAAGCGTGAAAAAAAATTTTAATGTCGCAAATATCAATTCCCTATTGACAAATATGTAGAGGTTTGAGTGGCTTCAGAAACAGGATTATTGGACGTTTGGCGTGGATTTATAGGATTAACGTCTCAAAGCGACTCGGGCTATGAGGGACGCCGCACTGCATAATTTTGATCACCTGCGGTTCTTTAACCCCAGGTGGTCGAAATGCAAGAATACATTGTATACATAGGGAAATACGGGAATACATTACCAACAAAATAAGAAAAAAAATCTCCTCTTTACGGTTATGACGTGATAGCTTTAGTGTGTTAACGCTCATATGTGCGGAATTGGCCATTATCGACTGAACATTCATAGATCCCTGGTAGTCCTTATACCGCTCCTGGCACAGTGGTGCAGCGGCTAAGCGATGGACTTGCGGTGGGAGGTGGTGCCATCGGTGGCGCTTGCGCGAACCAGGTTGCTCTTCTTGAGAAACTTCTCGCGACCAATCATTAATTTAACAGCCACCTGCCACAGTGGTCAGTGTGCTTGCTATCTGGTGGGCAGCTTGTGATGACGCCACAAGGTCACGTGGCCTAGGTGGCCCACGTAGGTTGCTTCTCGGGGAATTTTTCGCTCGCAACGTCGATACCTACGCCGGCGACGACGCAGGATTTCCTGCACAACGGCAGCCTTAACGCAATCGCGTTAAAAGAGCGTATACGCACAGCACAGGTAATCGAGGCAGACCCTGGGACACGAGATCGTTCCACAGGAGCGCTCCTGGGACTTGAGGGGCTCTTAAAGCTACGCCCGATCTGAACGTGTGTCTCACTAGCCTCACTACTAGGCTTTGCGACTATACCATCGATATTTAGAAGAGGGCGCACAGTCAGAGGGAACCTAACCTGAAATGATAAGCGCGGGGGCCAAACACCACCGGTGGCACTGTGAAGCTGCTGACACGAAAGACGCGGGTTCGATCCCGGCCACAGCGGTCGAATTTCGATGGAGGCGAAATTCTAGAGGCCCGTGTGCTGTGCGATGTCAGTGCATGTTAAAGAACCCCAGGTGGTCGAAATTTCCGGAGCCCTTCACTAGGGCATCCATCATAGCCTGAGTGGCTTTGGGACGTTAAACCCCCATAAACCCACGAAACCCACAAATAACGAGAGAATCGCCGGCGCGAAAGTGCGCAGGACAGCGCCTCGTCTCGTTATCTAATTATTCGTTCGCGTTCTCGTGGCTGTACGCAGCGACCGGTAGTTTTTAGTCACCACTTCATCCTTCCAGGTTCTGTTGCCAATGGCTACACTGCTCGTGGCAAGTGCTTTATCATCGCGAGACAGGTCGTGAGGCTTTTCACAATGAAAATAATACCGCGATTCATTTTTGCAGAACAATGATCCCGACACGGGCAGAAAAATCGAATGTGCATTTATGAGCACTTTCCATTATTTTTCCAAATCCGCAAACAAAGGTTTGCAGAGTTCCGGCATTACACTGCGAAAGGTCCAGTTTTGTGCCAGACTGAATGCAGGCGGACTTAACCTAGCGGATCTGTGAGCACCTCAGCCAAGTCACATAGCGCTGACAAAGCGCACAGCGGTCTTGCTTCCTTACGGCTCTTCTATAAGGGCGACGATGCTCCTAGCGGCACAGAAAACGCGGCAGGGAATCGAGAAACGGCAAAGCCTAAATATTGCACACGGAATTTCTTTGTTCCTGTTGCATGTTTACAAAATTATTTTAAGGTCGACATGGCTCTTAATTGAATAAAAAGGTAGCACAAAAAGGACGACCACAGACGGAAGGCACCACAAACACGAACGCTTCACCACAAGACACAAGCGTTCGTGTTTGTAGAGTCTTCCTTCCGTGGTCTTACTTTTCGCGCAACCTTTTTATTCAAGTACGTGTCACCAACTAGCCCGGCAACAAGTTTATGACTTTTAATGTGTCCTGCTGTCTTCAAGGAATTTCTTGCGGTTTAGGTGGTTCAGGGTGCTTTTAAGGTAGTTCGAACTTCAGTGAAAGGTCCGAGCCAGTGTGACAAGGCCAGTTTTATCGATTCTTTTTCCAGACTCGACAGGTAAGCACGTTTGTAAAACTGCGACAGGAAGCGAATCATTTACTAGCGCTTTGTTCTGCTCTGTTTTCAGCAAGATTCCGGGGGCCCCCTGATCGTCAACGCGGGGGGCCGTGCTGACGAAGCCTACGAAGTGATCGGCGTTGTATCCTTCGGCGTCGGATGCGGAACCGCCGCCTACCCCGGGGTGTACAGCAGGGTGTCACACTTCCTTCCGTGGATTCTCAACACCACGGCCCGGATCGTTCCCGAAGACTCCTTCTCCACAAACTTCATCTGAGCGTCGGCCGAATCAAGCGGTGCGCGGAAACAACCTCTGAAGCGGCGCCATCAGACAGCGCAGAAATCGCCTTCAGTGTTAGAAGCTGAACTCAATGACAGCGTTGAAAGCGCTGCAGTATCCATTCGACAGGACCGACATTTTATGCCCACAAAAGCTGGTGACAAGTATGCAGTCAAGCAAGTCGTTAAGGATTTTCTGGTGCAGGTAATAATAGAGTCACGCGACTTTTCGGGTTCTGAAGATGTGCGATGTAGAGGCAATGCATATTCATGTGCGGTAGTTTCCATGCGTAGCGTCTCTTAAACTAAGTGACTTTGCAGGACTTAGGAAGGCCTCTATCCGTGTCAAACGAGACGTAAGTGGTATTCACATAAAAACGCGCGGCAAGATACACCTGATGGCTGCCTCGTCATGTTTTAGAAGAAAACGGCTGGCACTTACAAACGTCGTGTTGCGTTCGTGCTCTTAGTATTTCTTTTTGTGTTTGGAGATGCGCGCGCTAAGTTGGCATTCTTGTAAAACCTCTTCTTTCTGAAAAAAAGAAAATGCGAACTATATGCGGTGGCGGCTTCTTGACAGAGAGCTCTTTTGTTTCGGGCGAGTCAGGTCTGGACTGAAGGGCTGTCATTAGGTTTAAAGCAGCCAGAAGGCGAAAAATGTTTGTAACAATGACAGTATTGTAAGGTTTGCACAAGATTGTGAAAAAATGACATTGAAAGAGATATCGAATTTCTTGTGTAATGATGGTGTCTTTTGAGCACACTAGAATAAAATAAAGGTGCTGCAAGCACGTAACGTACACGGATGACAGGTGCGGTGTTCACCTGCTCACGTAAGCATGCAGTGTTGATTATGAAAAAAAAACTATTTAAGCAGCGCACTGAGGTCCTAAGTATGATGGGCGTCACATATGTGTCATCATTTTTAGTACTGGCCTATTTGCATGTGACAAAGCTGGAAAAAAGTGTTGTTCAGTGCCATAACGGAAAATTCCCATATGTTTATTTTGGGCACTTTTTCCTGCACCATTTTGCCCAAACCCATTCATTTACCGTTTTTAAGCACTTTTTTAATTACTCATTGCAGTTCGTCGAGACTGACAAACGCGAAGCTTGAGCAATTTGCCAAATACTACTACCAAAATATTGTTGCAAATGTTTACTCTCCCGCGCTGCACCACGTATGGAAAGCAGGCGTGACGAGTGAAAAATGTCGGCTGCCATCACCACCTAAAGCTACCCGTGAGAACAAAAAAAAATGTTAGAAATACATTTTCAATTTCAATAGATCAGAATAAAAGAGAACGCATTAAGACCGCAAATGACGTCCATGAGATCGCATCTCGTATATTAATTTTACAACTCAGACTACATTAGCGCTCTGGGAGGTATGACGGCAAGATGGGGCTCAGTGCTGATCGCCGCACCAATCTTATCCCGTGCCTTTTCGCTGCTCTCTTGAAGCGAAACTACTTGAGACATTTTCCAAGTTGCAATGGTTGAAACTGTTGTTTGAGAAAAGCTCGAAGGTGACACTAAGGAAATATGTTCCGCACTGGCATCGATTGCGCTTTTTCCGTCCTCTATGTTCAGCGTTTGGAGCTGGGTTCGCGCCTTGCCTTAGCCGTGGTTTTTATCGCTAGGCGAGAACATCGCCTGCCGAAGAAGATCCCCCGATTTTGCAACTAATTTTTAAAGTTCCTTAAAAACTCTTCAAGATTCCTCTTTCCCTTTAGGTTGATGATGATGATGATAGATTTTATGGCGCAAAGGCATCTGCGGCCTAAGGGTGCCATTGCACAAGGTTGTTTCTTCTACTCAAGGTGGGGTCAAAGACCCATTTCTCAAGCATTTCCCCCCTCATAAGCCGAGCACCAGGCAGGGGAAAGCTTGTACCCATTGTATCACCGGTGGGTACCCGGCGGCACTGGGAATCGAACCCCGCACCTCCCGCATGCGAGGCGGATGCTCAACCACGTGATTACCGCTGCGGTAAAAATAGGTTCAATTCTGGATCGGAAATTCCCTGAAAACAGAAAATTCCCACAATCGAACGTTACTGCCTGGAAATCCCAGATAGGCCATTTGATTGCCGTAGAAGCGACAAGCTTGAAGTTGCACTCACAACTTCTTCAGACGATTACGTATATACGATTAGTAACGTTTGTCAAACAATAAGTAGCTTAACACATCGATATATTAGTAATAGATCGCATTGAGCAGCGCCAGCACCTCGTCTTGTGAACTATTTTCTTACGGCAATTTTACCGAGCTGCAAGAAATAAAAATAGAACGCGAAACATCAAGCAGACTGGAACAATATTTTATCACGGCGCGGTGTGTTGTTCGAGAAAGCTGGCGCGAAAAACTATTGCCAGTTCTGTAGGATATTTTATTCCCGCGCTCATAGCCAACGCACCGCCGGCGGCCTCAGAATTACCCTGTCATTGGGTAGGTTTCGCATTCGCCGCATGTTGCCGAAGCTGTCACGATCACAGAGAAAACGCGCTGCTATTGGGTGTTTTATTTCATGCACAGCTGCCTAATCTGAGAGCTTCTTCACTATGAACCCTGTAACTAACTTCCGCAGTGTACTAAGACTTTCAAGTGGCCTAAAACTTGGTGCGAGTGGCCTGAGCCTCAAGGTCTGCAAAAAGAAGTCGTTCATCAGCCCCGAGTGCTCGCTGAAGGCAGCGGGTATATAAGCTTGAGCGACGGGCGACTCTATTTTGCACCGAGGCCAAATATTGCATGCCGACAGAAACGCCTCAGCGACTAGCGGTTCCCTTTTCACTGTAAAGCCTGAACACAGCTACATCTCTTAGGCGCATGATGGCCTTAGTTGGTTATGCACCATAAAACCCAACGTAGCACAACGAGCAGTTCTGGTAAAGCCAGGCTGTCAGTATTGAAGATGGAAACTCGTCTGAATGCTATTTTGCGGTCAAGGCTGAAACATCGCTTGAAGACGGGAGCTGAGGCCACAGATCTCAGATCACAGATTCAGATTCTTCCGCGCATGTGCTGCTGATATGCGCACGAGAGATGGATTCAGCAGCTAGACAACTATAGTGGAGTAATGACGTCCCTGTGGACGTCAGTAATACTGACACGTGCAACACATCTATGATCATGCTTTGCACACGCATGTTTGGACACATTTGCAATGTGCAAACAAAATGAGAATAATTTACGTGCGCGTATGTAGAGAAAACAGCATTTGTATTGAAGAGCGGTGCATATATATTGAGAGGCGGAGATAGCTGGCATAAGGCGTGCCATCAGGTAATGACGCTTCTCAAAAAGTTGCAGTACTCCTTGCGAGCGTCAAGCACGTCGGCATTAAATTCGCTGGCGCGAGTGACGTTGAAGCTGTATCGGCCGTACACAAGCTCGCTGACATCGGAAATTTGTCTGCAAAAGGAGAAAACTGTCGTTATAGCGCCAACCTGCCATCAAACTCCTCGTATACACTGATAACTAAACAGCTCATACTCATTTTTGCTGTCCGGACGCAAGCGCTAAAACAATGCTGACAACAAATGAAAAAGAAGGGAAGATTATGCGCAGACAGACAATGTAACCAATAGATTCAAAAATCAAACTTTCGCTGAACACCTGTTCCTTTGGTTATTAATTACAGCAGAACTTCTTAGTGCAGTGAGACTTTATGATTCCAATTCATTTAATTCAAGCTTACGGTTTATTCTTTCAGAAGATTTAGTGCCGTGTACATAGCGTATATCAAGAAGACTCGATCGCGCGCTCCTTAGTTCACATGAACAAATTTTCTGTTTCATTCATGCTCCGAATGGTCGGGATTGAATTGTATACCTTGAACGGAGCTCTAATCTCCCTCCATGTTTTGTTTTGTCTGCTCAAAAAGGGCGAAGTCACATAATTCACCTAACACCTCGCATCACAGCATATACAAGCGCTTCAAGACGCCAAGCTCAAGCGTTTAAGAGCTCTGCGTTTCTTTAGACCCATGTATATATAAGAAGAAACTCAGAATTGCTTGCAATCAAAATGAAGAAAGTAGATATATGCAGGTAAAACAGCGTCATCAACAGTCACATCATGTTCGTGTCCACTAAGAAATGAAGGCTGCCTCCCAGTTATTTCAAGCGCATATCTGCCCCAATATGACACGTATCTGTGCCAGGCCGTGAAGTGTTATCGGGCAGCATGCGGCCCATAAGTGGACCGGAACACACAGCAAACACACCCAGTCCTGGCGAAGTGCGTCCAGCGGCTGATGACCTGCTGGCTGGTGACTCGCATGGCATCGTGCTCGAGCGGCCGCCGGAAAGGCACGCCGAACAGGAGCCGCAGCATGTCGTCCGAGCTCGCCGCAGGGCCCGCGATCGCCGATGAGATGACGTAGCGGAAGACGCGGTTGCCGCTCACCGAGGTCAGCAGGCGGCTCATGTCGCGCACGGGGCACGTCACCAGAAGGTCGGCCAGAATCTCGTAGAACGCCTCCGCCAAGTCGTCGTCGTTGCCCTGCGTGCGCACCGAACAGACTTAGGTCGGCCGGCATGGCCGATCAGTGGCTATGGCATTTTACTGGTGGGCGCACGGTTTCCGTAGAGGGGAGAGCTGGGCGAGCCGGCCCATGATTGTAGAAAGAAAGCCAGCGCAAAGGACGAAGACACACAAGAGGAACACAGTACGACGCTGGACCAGCGCCCTGTTCTGTGTCTCCGTCTTTTGCGCTGGTTTTCTCTCTTCAAGCAAGGTTTCCGGATTGAATCCCGACCATGGCGGTCGCATTTATATGGAGGCAAAAAGCAAAAAGCCTGGTGCTGTGCGATGTAAGTACATGTTAAAGAACCACATGTGGTCGAAAGAAAAATCCGACAGAGAAGCTTATGACTGCTTACATATATAACTGCTTACGTTGACTCGTAATGCTTCTGCATGCATTAAAGTTCTTGTTTGTGTTTGCGTTGCGTACCAGACTGCAAACGTTCGTACCTCCTTGCTGCACGGCGACGAGGTTGGCCGAGTTTGCATGTCGTGGACGGAAGACGCATATTCGTTTCGTTGTTTGAGGCGGGTGAGGCGCAGCTTGGCTTTTTAAGCCCTCGTGTTGAAAACTTCCGGGTCAGTGGCCGCAAACCATGGATGTTTGCGGCCACTGACCTGACATGCTCTTGCCTTGCTTACGGAAGTGGAACCAGGCTTTCTGGCCTTCTGTCGGAATAGCGTTTAACTGGTTGTGATAAATGGAAGTGAATTTGTTGCTTGCGAGACACATTCTCACTTCTTCAGTTTTGGAACGAACTGGGAAAGCAGCAAACACTTAACAAGAACAATGTTTCGAATTGAAAGCAAAATAGAAGACGTGGCTGCGGCCTCAATCCAGAGAGCCGGAGGGCTTCTGATCGCGTATCCGCATAATGAAAGTATTCGTAGATGTGTCGTTCAGTAGTCGCGAAAGCCAGAACATGACATTTCTGCGCGATGCTTGTTCATGGTTTTGAGCTGACAGTAGCTTGTTAAGGATGCAGAAGACGTCAGTGCTTTACATATCGTGCGAAAACTCTTTAACCGTGTAACTGGTATGGTAAGTTTAGAGAGGCGGAAATGAAGGTGCCATGCTATCAGACGATGCTTGACTAGGTAGCGGAGCTTCTCGGTCTGCATTGGGCCTTTTTCTAAAGTAGAGGAACAATGCTTCAAAAAGTACAGCTCTGCATAATCCAACGGTATCGTTTTACCACCGCGCTCCTGGCTTTTGAGTTCGTTAATTTTTTCTTGTGGGCGAATGTACCTCGTACTCAATAACTAGAATGCTTTGGCGTGCGTATGGAGCATACTGACCTTGCTGGGTAGAAGTGAATTTGAAAAAAAAAAAATCGGTGTATGTTTACTCTTATTTTTTTTTTTGGTCCGGAAACTCCAAACCCCCACTAGGGTTGGGGAAGCCCAGCCACATTAATGACTGTGCATCAGCTCTGGTTGGATAGGAATTGTGAAAAAAAAAAACTGAGTGAGATGCTCATACCTTCGTGTACCACTGCACGACGGCCTCAGCGGCGGAGGTGTTCAGGCCGACCTCGTAGAAGAGATCTACGGTAGCCTTCTTTAGATTATCGGACAGATCCAAAATGCTGCGCACAAGCTGTGCAGCATGCAAGGTTTCGTCATCCATGTAGCCCAGGAGAATTTGTACGCCGGCAATCCGCACCTGGCGGACAGAAGGGAAGACGACTGAATTCTAGTAACCCTTGCTCAGAAAACGTGATGCGAAAATAACAGTGCGTTAATAAAATCTGACCAAGCTTTACTTATATACACGCTTTGCTTTGCCGTTTCTTGTGAATATATGCCTGACATCGTCTTTACTTTTCTCATATTCAACACTGCAAAGAGTGTTACCGTGGACCAAGTTTCGAGTAAACCACGTGTGTGTGCCTTATGCTCTTCTGTATAATTTTCTCCTTTTTATTTACTCATATCTGGCCCCACGTTATCTCTCTGCGAATTGTAGTTCTGCAGCAGGCAAGTTCATGATTCTTGGACATCAGCGTTACTTGTGAAGCAACTGCGGAATTTTGTAAGGTACTGTTATGGAAATATTGAAGTAATATCCCCTTGTTAGAATACAATATAGTCTTTATTCAACGTCTCAATAATATCTAGAACACCAACAAAAAGCCACAAAAGGCTTGACTAAGCCCGTACCTCAATACCTGGCAAATAGAGACAGCGCAAAACAAAAACAAAAAGACAGCGATCATAGCATGAATATTTCTGAAGCTTAATCTGCAGTTACATGCCGCGGCATTAAAAGGTTTTTAAGGAAACATTAAATCACATCAAAACTTGCACAAGTACGACATGGCCATAAATCAATAACTAAAACACGCAGAATTAAATTATAACTCTAACTTGTAGAAGTGTGCACAAGTGTAACCTAACAGCAACATGTTTGAAATAAATCGAGAATAAACAACTGGCCAAAATGAAATGCGCAAAAACAGTTACATAGGGTAAGTAAAAAGAATAGTACTTTCCAGAACTATACATATTTTGTGAGTAGGCGCTTCAATGAAATCGATTCTATATCTGTATTATCACCCATTCAGAATTAATTTAATAATGTTGGCACTTTAAATTGCAACATTTGCATTCCATAACCCTCACGGCATTTGTTGAATTTCCATTCTTTTGGGTTCTTCCGGTGCGTATCAAAATCTTTCTTTTAAAGTTCGTCTATCGCTAATACTGCCTTCGAAAACCAATGGGGAACATTTCTGACGATAAAAAAAATGTTTACAGCAAAAAATGCATGCCCTCCGAGGGGATATCTGCGAATATATCGATTGTTATAGTGGAATCTTACTATATGAAAATTCCCTTCACAAACAACTTCATTTTGAAAAATGCGATTGTCCAGAATTTGTGGGTATGGGCAGAACAACAATGTATACAACTTGGCAGTCTACCGCCTGGCAGTCTGCCACAGTACCTCAAAAGAGCGACAACAGGAGCTTCGGTCTCCTAGATGCCGTCGTCGATTCTCACTCCTCTCTGACTCTGTGCGATATGCATGGTTCTTCCCTTCCTCCCCTTCATAACGCATGGTGTACGTTTTCTTTCGTTCTGCGTTTCAGGACAGGAACATCGTGCTTGCTAGGTCATGCATGCTCACAATGTACTTTGTCGTTGTTATTCCCGGTACCGTACACAACCATCATAAGCATAATGAGTGCTCCTCTATATAGGGGTGAGAAAACAGCACACGCCTTATCTTTCCGGAGCAATTCTTGCGGAGCGAAAGGAAGCAGCCCGCTGAAGGAAGGGAAGAAGGTTGGAGGCGTGGCCGGCTTGACGAACAGAGACGCTTCCACCTTGCGCAGGCACCCGAGGTCCGGGTCGCGGCCCTTCAAGCAGTTGAGCCGCTTTGCCTGTTCAGCTACGCGCTGGCGTCGAAACTCGGTGTTATCGGGATACCTGGAATGCGGTCCAAGTTATTTTCCTCGCGGTTCTCCTTTCTCCGACGATCGCGGTGTCAAAGCGGTCTGGATGTTGCGTAGCAGCTGCGCCAAAAGGCGTCGATAAAGAGTTTCGTTCTTTTTGGTAATGAACAGTCAGGTGCACGATGCTGCTTGGAGTCCGTGTAAGTTGGTTTTAAATAGGTTATTTTTAGCCCGCAAAAGCGGGTCATGTAAGGTTTCTACACCACGGGCGCAGACGCACCGCAACACCTCTATTTGCAACTGAGAGCCACAACCGCTTCCGCTAAATCAGCCAGTCGCTGAGCGTTTTTGTAATACAGGCCTAGACCACAAAACCACAGATTGCCACACATAGATGCCGGCCACTGCCCAGAGCCCATGTCCCTTATTCATAACTTCTGTGAAGTGCAGTTGCTGTTACTCATTCGAGGCAAACAGTGCAAAATACGTATTGTGCAATTCATTCCCGACATAACATAAGCGGCGGCGCTACTCAGTGGTATTTACAAATATGCGGAGACACAATCACTCGAGCGGTGATCATATGCGCGTACCTCGTGAAGGGGCTCCCGCTCATGAGAATGGCGCGGCGGGGCACCGCACGAGCTTTCGCGACACCCGCTGCCTCGCTGAGGAGCAGGTACCCGGCGGCCGTGGCGCCGGCGCCGTAGCCAACCAAGACCATGTTGGAGGCGTTGCCCCCAAAGCCTGCGATGTTGTGGCGCGTCCACTCGAGGGCGAGCATCTGGTCAGCGAGGCCCACGTTTCCAGGAGCCTCGTCGCTGCCGTCGCTCAGGAAGCCCAGCGCGCCCAGGCGATAGTTCGGCACTACTACCACCACGTCACCCAGTGCAGACAGGTACCTATACGGAACAGGTACCACGGTGCACATGCTGGCACTGGTTTATGGGAGTTTCAGCGGCGCGGACTAGTATAGGACTTTATGTTGGAGCCAGCGCCGAAGTCTCGGGAAGAGGAGCGCTCGCACCGCTGCACTCTAAAGACGAAAGGAGTAAAAAGGTAGTAAGCTGACCTCTAGTGCACTCCATTTTGTAAAAGCGAGTGCACTAGAGGACAGACAGCTTACTCCCTTCTTACTCACATACTATAGGCGTATTCTTGTTTAGAGCGTAGGGCACGTAGGTGATCCGCGAAGTCCTAATCAAGCCAAGCACTTCCGAAAGAAAGTGGGAGGGTACTAGAAGATCATCATCATCATCAGCCTGACTACACCCACTGCAGGTTTAAGGCCTCTCTCATATCTCTCCAATTAACCCTGTCCTTTGCCAGCTGTGGCCACCCTATCCCTGCAAACTTCTTGATCTCATCCGTCCACCTAACTTTCTGTCGCCCCACTGCTACGCTCTTCCTCCCTTGGAATCCACTACGTTACCCTTAAGGACCAGCGGTTATCTTGCCTTCGCATTACATGCCATGCCCAAGCCCATTTCTTCCTCTTGATTTCGACTAGGATGTCATTAACCCGCATTCGTTCCCTCACCCACTCTGCCCGCTTCCGGTCTCATAACGTTACACCTATCATTTTTCTTTCCATGGCTCGCTGCGTTGTCCTTAACTTAAGCTGAACCCTTTTCGTTAGGCTCCACGTTTCTGCCCCGTAGGTGAGTACCGGTAAGATGCAGCTGTTGTACACTTTTCTCTTGAGGGATATTGGTAAACTGCTATTCATGATCTAAGCGAACCAGCCATATGCGCTCCACCCCATTCTTATTCTTCTAGTTGTTTCCCTCTCATGATCCAGATTCAGTGGTCACTACTTGCCCTAAGTAGATGTATTCCCTTACCACTTCCAGCACCTCGCTACCAATTGTGAACTGCTGTTCTCTTGCGAGACTGTTGAATATTACTTTCGTTTGGTTACTTGGTTGTAGACCCACTGTTCTGCTCTGCCTGTCTAACTCATTGATCATGCTTTGCAGTTCGTCTCCTGAGTGATTTAGCAAGGAAAAGACATCAGCGAATCGCAGATTACTCAGGTATTCTTTGTTAACTCTTATCTCAAACTGTTCCCAATTCAGGCCTCTGAACACCCCCTGTAAACAGGCGGTGAATAGCATTGGCGAGATCGTGTCTCCCTGCCTGACACCCTTCCTTATTGGAATTTTATTGCTAACAAGGAGATAGAGGGAAGTAATGACAGCATCTCATGTGTTTAGAATGTGTCATGCATGTTCCGTGATATCCGGTCAGTTGGGAGAGTGAGGGTTTTCACGCCATGAAAAGTTCGAGGGCATTATATCGGGGTGAGGATAGCGTTAGCTAATTTTTCGGATGATGTGTGCTTGGTCAGACTGTGACAATGCCTTCTGCACCCGCAGTTCTTTTTATAGACTGTTCATCGATTCTCTGGGTTAGCGCCGAGAGCGGGAATGTGTTAAAGGGACAAATAGGACACACTGATTTTGGCTTGTATCGATAGACTACAGCATTATAAACACAAAGAGACTACTTTCGCCGAAGAGGGAGCTTTTATAAGGTAGGAAAAAAAACGAAATATAGGTGTTGCCATCAGCGGCCGGTTTCGCAAGTGAACCGCTGCGTCGACATCGAATTTTCACCGCGATCCCTGAGGCTATGCTACACCGCCATGCACTTCAAAGCAACGCCAACCAGTCCCTCTCTTTGTGGACGTCACGGATTTGAAACAAACAGCGGCAAATTTTTAAAATTCAGCTTTTTAAGCCGTACATGTATATATTATTTTTTGTTTTGCTGCCGGACGAACGTTATCATATCCAGAAAGAGCTAGATAATCAATTTTTCCTGAGGACAATGAATGGATAGAGTTCTCCTGAATGTCTCTTTAAAAGCTCCCAAACATTTTCCTTCGTACAGGGTACGACTAAGCTCCAACGTAACCTGACTATAACGAACGTGCAGTCACGATGAGTAGACTTGTACCGATCAATCGCATTGTGAACACGGGCTGTTCTGCGCTTTACAATGGTGGAGGTCAGACCCTGCGGTGTTCAAGCACGGAGGCTCTCTCTGGAAACACTGTTCGCTTGCAAAACTGGCTTTCCGCGCGCGCAGGCCCCAAGGAGTGACATAGCGTAAAACTCAATACCACCCGGCTCTCAAAGACAATTCCTGTAGCCTGCAGCCGCCGCGGTGGCTCAATGGTTATGGTGCTCGACTGCTGACCCAAAAGACGCAGGCGAAATTACGACCGCGCCGGTCGCATTTCGATGGAGGCGAAATGCTAGAGGCTCGTGTGGTGTGCGATATCAGAGCACATTAAAGAAGCGCAGGTGGTCGAAATTTCAGGAGCCCTCCGCTACGGCGTCTCGTAGCCTGAGTCGTTTTGGGACGTTTAACTGCATACAACCAACAATACAATTCCTGCTAGCCCTTGGTCGGACATCATCGCAGCTTTCGTCTAACACCTGCCTTTTACCCATGAGTGGTTTTCGGCACTGTAGGCATGCTAGTTGCGTAACCCACTGCGCCATCTAAATTCGGCTGAATTCAAGTACATATTTTATGTCAAAACAGGTTTTCATCAGTTCATTATGCTTCCCACAGATGACGCAACCTCCTACTATTTTGTCAGCAACCGCGTACTTAATTGAAACACGGGGCTAACGGAAATGTTCAGAACTGCGATCCTTGAAGAGCTGCGGCGCTTCAGTACGTCGCATCTTTTCACGCAATAGTGATCTCCATTTCCGTCCACACCGACACCAAATGATGCAGTTTTAGAGGGCACAAATCTAGCGTTCGTAGTCGGCGACAGATCACAAAGAGGATGTCGCGACTAAGGTCCCTCTATATTAGTCGCGACAAGTAATTGCGCCCCCTGGGAACGGAATAACGGGCTAGTAACGAGAGTCGCCTGGCGGCGAAGCGCACCTCCCGTCGTACAGGGGCTGCCTGTTTCCCCCCGTCTGGAAAGAGCCATCGTGCAGAAACACCAGCACGGCCTTGTTGGCGCAGGAAGGCAAGCGGCAGCCGAGCGACGTTGTCCATATGCTGAGGTGCAGGCAGTCTTCGGACATGGTCGCCAGCGAGTCGTCTGTGGTTCTTTGCACGCAGGCAGGCTTTGACTGCGTCCCGTCGATCACAAAGCCCTGCGGCAAGTGTATACGACTTTATGTTCATCGAGTGAGCGGCCCGTAAGCGCTGCGCTTAACACGGCTGCGGTGATTATACGCCGTGAGCTCTGCCTGTAAGGGCGCTAGTGATATCCCTCTTGCGGCCAGCTCTGAAAACAGTGGCGGGGACTGCTGACCGCGTTCCCGGCGTTGGAGCACGTTTGTTATCCGCGCTGCCGCCTTATCAAGGATTCCTCTTTGTGCTTTCCAATGAAGAGTGGCAGATATAACGCGGCTATGCGAGAGTGATCGCATTTTCATTTTCAATGCCGCTGCAGTATCGCGGGCCCAGTGCGCGTAAGCACTAAGTGCTTTCGGCAAGAGCTACGACAGCCCATTGTGAAGTAGTCTTGAACAGCGCATGTATGCTGCATGCGCTGTGAAGCTCCGACACGCCCAGACGACGTCAAAGTCTACTTGTTCGTCGTCTAGGCCAGCAACCGTGCGCCATGGAGCGCTGGCTACGCATACCCACATGTCGCGCTGCTGATAGCAATTTACAGTCTTGCCACTGAAGAAACCGAACCTTAGGACTGAGTTGCGACAAAACGGTCGAAGGCACAATGAAATTCATACCCAGCAATTCTGGACAAAAGCATTTTTGAACGGGAAACCGTTTGTGAACGCAATTTTTTTCATAGAATGTAAGATTTCGCTATAACAATCAATATATCCGCAGATCACCCGACGGCAGTCTTGTATTTTTTTTCTATTCACGTTTTTGCTATCGTCAAAAGCGTTCCCAGTTAGTTTTTATGGCAGTCTTAACCGTTCGATGCGATCGCTGGAAGCACTTTAAAAGAAAGATCTTTCTATGTATAAAAAATAATGGACCATTACCATGATATTTCCATAACAGTGTCTTACAATTTTCAATTCTTAAAAAATTTTTCCCGAGAAAACTGGACTTGACCGTAACCCGGTCAGTTATTGACGCTTGAACAAAGGGGAGTGAGACGAAAATGGTGCCTCCTATGCAGTATTTAGGAATGCAGCACCGGAAGCATCAGCCGTGCTCGCTTTTGAGAGCAGTGCGATATGGCACCGGAGTTGAACATAAGAACATCGCTGTCCAACACTTTGCAAGGCACCTGACGTTTATTTTCATTTGACTGCCATACTAGCAATATCACGCGATATTGCGAAAAAAACTCAGGGTAATAAGATGCCTTTAAAAATAACATTTTCAACTCCGAACTATTGCACTGCAGGTAGTGATGTCTGTATAATGCTTACTGTAGCCTTTGTTACTCGGCCTATACGAGATGACAGGTACCCGTATGAAGTCTCGTGCTTCAGTACATTTAGTTTTTGAGTTGCAGAACAGCGTCAGACATCATTGGCAGGATCGTGTACAGGTGCCGTAGTGAAGGTTATGTTGGCGAAATCAAAAGGACACATTGATGTCATAAGAATAAACTAGCTGCTTAAGGAGCGTGCAGGAATGAGCCAAAAGCGTAGCATGGCGCGGTACATTACATGATACGAGGAGTTAAACAGGCAACAGAAAGCGCAGACCCGCGGTGGTCGAATTTCGATGGAGGCGAAATTCTAGAGGCCCGTGTACTGTGCGATGTCAGTGCACGTTAAAGAACCCCAGGTGGTCGAAATTCCAGGACCCTTCACTACGGCGTCTCTCATAGCCTGAGTCGCTTTGGGACGTTAAACCCCCATAAACCCATAAACCTAAACCAGAAAGCGCAGACCATTCAAGCTGTCTACACCAGCGTACTGCACGATTTAGAGATTTGCGCACTTTTAGCACTGTAACTCATTCCCCCCCCCCCAAAAAAAAAAGTAGGCAGGGTCAGACAAATTGATCACATAATCATGACAGCTTTTTTTTACGATAGTTACAAAAGGGTCCGTTGCAATTCATGTCCTAAAGAAGGCAGCGCGCTTGAATTCCGCAGGTAAGGAAATCAGGTTTTGCAAGGGTAAACCAGCCTCCGAGATTAATACCTTAATGGATTAATACCCTTCTTCGAGGGCCTTTAGGGGTATTTTGAATAAAAATAAAAAAAATAAATAAATAAATGAAAAGTGAACACTTGATCCAGTAAAGCTTGTGTATAGCGGCAGATGCAATTATGTCAAGTTCCTCCTCTTCAGCAGTTAGCACCCGGGGGGTGCTTACCATGGCAACCACCCTCAATTCAATTTCAATTCAGTTTGTTTCTCAGAAGGTTCTGGTTGGCTGCCTGAGATAAAAGCTGTGACCGAACAGCTTGGCGAGGCCCAGGCAGCCGTTACAAGGCATAACAGCCCACATTAAAAGAATATTCACACATATCGAGAAGCAAATATTTGATACATGTTTCAACGCAACAAAACCGGATCACTAATTCAAGCAAAAGCAACGCATACATAAGTATATCAATAAAACATCAAAATATCAATTGAGCAAACACCATTAACTAGCAGGAAATATGCATACAATCAACTGATCAATGACAGCAGATCACGCATACTTTGTTACTCCAGTTGCACTTTCCTCATAGTCGCCGTACCCTCCTTCCTTCGGCGTTAACCACACTCTGAATAGTTCCGATGTCAACCACCCTCCGGTTACGCATTCTTCTGCTCCTGTCTTACCCTCCCGTGGCAATCATTCACCGGTTACGCCGACTACTATTACTACTACTACTAAACCAACGCGAAACCCAGAAACAGGCGCCGAACATGCCGTAGTGGAGGGCTCCGGAATAATTTCGACCACCTGGGGATCTTTAACGTGCACTGACATCGCACAGCACAAAGCCCGTGTGCTGTGCGATGTCAGTGCACGTTAAAGATCCCCAGGTGGTCGAAATTATTCCGGAGCCCTCCACTACGGCACCTCCTTCTTCCTTTCTTCTTTCACTCCCTCCTTTATCCCTTCCCTTACGGCGCGGTTCAGGTGTCCAACGATATATGAGGCAGATAGTGCGCCATTTCCTTTCCCCAAAAACCAATTATTATTATTATTATTAATATTATTATTATTATTATTATTATTATTATTATTATTATTATTATTATTATTATTATTATTATTATTATTATTATTATTATTAACATGCTGTCGATGCACTGACAGCGTAGAGCGGCTTTACAAACATTAACACAGGACACCTAATTAATATGTGTTGACAATGGTTAGAAGCTATTTATGCCATTACATCGTGTTTTGTGACATTCGTTAATAGTTGTTTGAGGATACCTCGCTCCGCCACGTCGCCACGGACTCAGTGAAGATACATGGAAACGTATACTTGTCACTTCCGGCCTTGCGGTGTTACTTCCAGTCCTGGAAATTATGTGAAAAACGGCTCTTTTTTTTTTCGGGCTGAGGCTTCTAATCCAATAGCACTAAACGCTGCTGAGGAAGGATAGCTACAAAAATAAGAGAGGTTTCATTTTCTGCGGTTTGCAGAAATCATCGCCAGTTAATCATCGCGCAAGGGCGCTGAAAGTAACGTGGCACCTTGGTGATGGTGGTGTTGTAGTTGATGAAGGTGTTCCGGAAGCGCAGCTCCTCAAGCGGAGGTTGTGCGTAGGGCACGCCCAGGAAGGCGTACACCTCTGTGTGGCCCAGCACCATGTGCGTGAGTCCATGGACGTGTCCGAAATCGCCGCTCACGAACACTTGCGTCGACCGCCTGTTTAACGTGTCGCCCACGACCACGTTCAGGCTCAGGATGAGCACCGCGACTGCCAGAATGGTGGACAAGGCGCACACAAGGTCGGCCACACTGATGAAGCCTCTGCAGAACGAAGCGCGTGCGCGAATGCCTACGATTCAGTTTAAGGTATCTTCCGAAGGTAGATTCGACGCCTTTCGAGGAAGTCATTTTTTAAGACTGAAATGATTACTCTTGATTGGGTTTTAGGTTGAGAAGGGGGTGGGGGACCAGTTAACTTTACCACGTAGGCTTACCAAGACAGCTATCAGATGGCACGGCGCAGCTGGTCATATCCAAATCAAGGGTTGCTTAGCAGAGCGGTAGGCCTTAGTGCACAGTCCATAAACGATAAGCTGCGTGACGAGCTCGGGAGACGTCTGCCGCGTTTATCTTGATTTTAGATTATTTTTTCTCGTCTTTTATTCTATTCTTTTAATTTGTTACCTGGCCGGACACCGACCGATCAAGTGCCCACCCGTTGCGAATAGTATAGCTGCGACATTATCGTCATTGAAAGCTTGAAGCAGTAGTGATGTTAGTTCAATGCAACTACGATAATTTTTTTAATGAGGGAAAGGTTACAATGAAAGCAGTAACAGCTCATTAGTTCTGTACCTTTCTTCTCAGCAGCATGAGAGCGATCGGGTGTTTGCTGACGTAGATTGCCTTGAAATAACATACCTGTCGCCTGAGCTAATTTCTTTATCCCGTGACACCGAAAGCTCCGCTCTACCGGCAGAGCCCAGTATTTTTTCGTCGCTAAAAGCTGCACCGATTTGAAGGATAGCCGAGACGCGTTACAAGAATTGAGACGTCACTGCGCAGTGCGTGGCATATCTGAAACCAAGGGCAGCGAGTACGCCCGCCGCGGTGGCTCAGTGGTTAGGGCGCTCGGCTACTGATCCGGAGTTCCCGGGTTCGAACCCGACCGCGGCGGCTGCGTTTTTATGGAGGAAAAACGCTAAGGCGCCTGTGTGCTGTGCGACGTCAGTGCACGTTAAAGATCCACAGGTGGTCGAAATTACTCCGGTGCCCTTCTCTATGGCACCTCTTTCTTCCTTTCTTCTTTCACTCCCGTCTTTATCCCTCCCTCACGGCGCGGTTCAGGTGTCCGCCGATATATGAGACAGATACTGCACCATTTCCTTTCCCCAGAAACCAATTATTATTATTATTATTATTATTGTTCACCGAGTACTTTGCCAGGAATCAACGGAACTCCAAACTTTCGTTGGCAGGCTCTAAACCGTAGACGTGATAGTGGGTGTACCAACATGCTTGACTGCCAACAGTAAAATATCCTCCAAGTTCTTTACTCCACCAGCCTCACCTGGGGTGCACGCGTGCCGCGACGTTCGAGTACATGCTCCAGAAGCTGAGTGCCTGAGCCGAGCGCATGTGGGTGGTCTTGGCGACGACGGACTTGGTCGAGTCTGGAGTCTTCTCGCGGGTGTGCTCCGTGACGGCCGCCCTGGCGTCCTGGCTCCCTGCTCGTGCATGGCGGCGCTTTTCGGCCCGGCGAGATAGCGCCCGGGAGCGCTGATCGCGGGGTTTGTCGCGGCTGAGCCCGAAAGTGTCAGCCATGGCCGCCAGTGTGCTTCTTCTACTTCACCTTCTGTTACCCGAGTGACGAATGTACTACCTGTTCTATATGTGGCTTTGCTTTCGGTTTCAGTTTAATGGTTGTTGTACTTGTGTCCTTCATCTTCGTAGATGTGTACTTTGTAAGTGGCGATTAAGTGGCAAAAAACGATGGCACATACCCACGGTGGGGGATTGGCCAGGGTTTGGTGCAGGTCCAAACAGGAAAAAACGCATCCTGGTTTATCTCAAGCGGCTCATAAATATAGAGGAATCTGATATAAAAAGAAAATCACGAATTTTGAGAGATCTTGAGGAAATCGGAATGAAAATCGAGGAAACAAAGCGGTGTGGGTTGAATAACCAAATTTTTAATGAGTTCACGCGTTTTTCTTTCGTTCTCCGAGACCAAGCGTCAGCCACGTCACTGACAGCGCTGGTCGCGCAGCAGCCTCAGAAATTCCTCGGGCCGAAAAAGTCCTGTCGAAGGGGGGCGGGGGGGGGGGGGTAGTTTTTGACAGAAAGCCAATTGAAACATGAAGGAATGGGACGCAAGTCCATAGGCAACAATAAAGATGCGGGAGCCAAAGCACCCACAAGAATCGGCACTCTTGGCGAAGCAACGTTCGAGCAGCAACTCAGCTGGGAGCTGCGAGGTTCGTCACCAAACCAAGTACGTGCATGTGTGTTGGTGTGTTGGTGCGCGTGCGTGTGCGCATGTGTGTGTGAGTGTGCGTCTAGTGCGTTTGTGCGTGCGCGCGCGTGTCGTGTGCATGTGTGTGTGCGTCTGTGCGAGTGTGTGTGAGGTGCGTGCGTGTGTATTCGTACGTGTGTGTGTATGTGTGTGCACCTGTGTGCGCGTGCACGTGAGTGCGTTTGTGTGAGTGTGCGCGCGAGCGTGTTTGTGTGTGTGAGTGTGCGTGCGCGTGTGCCTGCATGTGTGTGTACGCGTTTGTGTGAGTGTGTGCGCGCGTGTGTTGTGTGAGTGTGCGTGTGTTGTAGTGTGTGCATGTGCGTGTATGTGCGTGCGTTGGTGTTAGTGCGTGCGTGTGTGCGCGTGCATGTGTGCGCGTTTGTATGAGAGTGCATGTGCGCGTGTTTGTGTTAGTGTGCGCGTGTATGAGCGAGTGAATGTGTGCGTGCGTCTATGTGTGTGCCTGTGTGTTAGTGCGCGTGTTTGTGTGTATGTGGTGGTCCTCTTCGATGCGGCCGCCAACATGCAGCTGCGAGGGAAGCCCCCGCCGGCCTAATAGTGCCACTTGGCTCAGCGGCATCATCTTCGGTGACAAGACATAGCCTAAATAAGGCGTTCAGCGAGCATCAATACATAAACTTAGTACAAAATATCCATCCGAATCCTTAGTTTCCGCAGCCGACAACAGATTTTCCTTCCCTTTAGTTATTTCTGATGAACCGCTACCACTATCGCCAGAAGCAGGGGGACTAACAAATATCAGCTACCAGGAAAGGCACATGTGACACGTTTACTCGTGTACACTACCGGTTTGCTATCCGTCGTGCATGAATAGGAAGTATTAAAATCATTAGAAGTTGACAAAAATTTTAATGAAGAAAATTTTTGGCAAAGGACTATATGCTCATCGTCACGCTCCAGCTAATAATACCCAAGTGTCCTCTTTGCTAAATAATAAGTTTCACATGCAGCATAGGATGGAATGCAAGAAGCCTATAGCAGACTTCGATGCCACGATGCGATTATTTGAAGAAGTTACTGAATGGTACATGATGCGATTATTTTGTTTATTTACCGGATGTTTTCTTCCCAGATGTTCCTCTTAAAAACCCCGAAATGTCCGTTGGTAAGCTCTGCATGTGGACTGCACGACAAGCCGAACGTTGTGATAGAGAACAATTGAATGATGAAATAAAATTACTAATCCACTTTAATTTATTTCATGCCAGAACCGAAAGCCGCTGAATCCACTTTTGAAAATTATTTTTCGCCGGACATTTCCTGGACGTCTGGATTTTGGAGTGGATTTGCCACGAAGATGAGAGGGCATCTTACTAGTTTTGCTGTAGCGCCAGGAATTACTGAGGAAGGTCAGAGTAGCGTCTACCACAATTAACGCGCTCAAATCGGCTGCCGCCGGCGAGCACTCGAGTGGCGACAAGAAGCTCGTACAAGGTTACTGTGCAAAGGATTTATTGGTTTATGGTTTATGAGGGATTTAACGTCCCAAAGCGACGCAGGCTATGAGGGACGCCGTAGTGAATGGCTCCGGAAATTTCGACCATCTGGGGTTCTTTAACGTGCACTGACATCGCACAGCACACGGGCTTCTAGAATTTCGCCTCCATCGAAATTCGACCGCCGCGGCCGGGATCGAACCCGCATCTTTCGGGCCCGCAGCCGAGCGCCATAACCACTCAGCCACCGCGGCGGCTGCAAAGTATTTATTGACAGTTCTTGTGGAAGAGGTCGCGCTAGAAGGCGCAGATATTTTTTTTTTTGTTTCGTTTTCAGAGACAGGTATCGCGATGGTAGGTGAAGACGGTGGAGTACACTGAACTGGACAGGGGATCGAGGAAGCTCCGTACGCTGCGTCGGCAGTAGCTCCGAGCTGGCACACTGGAGCCCTCACCAGCTGGCGACGACAGCCCGGGAGCAGCAGGTCACCGCGCTGACTGCGGGCCCTCGTTGCGTGGACAGGAAGCAGCAGCGTGGAAAGCGTTGGTGTCCAATCCCAGTCAGTACAGGCATCGGGAAGGAGACGACGATGGCCGCTTTGCACCGCCGGTGATTAGGACGTGTGCAAAGGTAGCTAATTAGCACATACATGTGATCAGGAATGACTGCACTGATGAGAAAAGTAACCTTGCACACCGCAAAAGAGCCGGACTGACGTCCACCTTGCCTGGTCAAGAGGCCCCCTTGAAAGTGTGAAGGTAGCTAATTAGGACATACAAGTGATCAGGCAAATGAATGCGCAAGACAGACAAGCGCGAAAAGAGGAATTTATATTGAATTCAGGATGAACACACCGAGTGTTTTGTGGGAATCAGCTGTTGTAGGTTCAGTAGTAAAGCTCTTGGGGAGAAAGGAGGCATCATGCGTGAGGCAGGCAAGAATGAACTATCTTGCGTGGTGCATGGATGCCGGGTCTAGAAAGAAATCAGAACTCGCTCTTTCTGAGGTGGCTTCAAGAATCCATGTCGGCATATCTGCAAAGACAATTGAAAAGCATGGATGTCGTGCGCATGCAATAGAGGTGTGCTGCAAATACAATGAACACGTACCTTACTGAAGAGAGCAAAAGCGGCGTATGCCACAAGTGCATCGATTCAGTTGGGCTTACCGCCGCATTCCTGGTGTCAAGACGGCTAAGAATAGGGGTCATGCGAGCGAGGAAGGGAGCATTTGAGCGGTCTATCGATGCCGGACCGGAAGCAATGATTCCTCGCCGCTGCCCGCATCCAAGGAAGACCCAAAACCGGTGTATGCAAAGATAAAAAAGTGAACCAAGGCAGCCGCGGACGTCGCGAGCCTTGCAGAGGCGTCCCAGCGTGCGCTGTACATTATCTGCACTGTCGGGAACAAAAGCGGTGTACACCACTCGACTTTCGACCAGCTGCATCCTTCGCCCCCATCAGCGGCACCTGGGGTAGTGCTTTCATCTGCAGCCTTGTCAGTTTTCTCGTTTCGATAAGTCGTGGTCCTACAGTACTTATCGAAAACGCAGAAGACTGGACGCTGCGATGCAGTGGGTTCAAGTCTCCGACAGTACAGCGCTTGGGGCGGTAGGCAGAGGGTGCACGAAAGGGACGCTGCGCGACCCGCAGCTGCCATATAGGGCCAAATGCACCAGTGCAGTTGGATCAAGCGTGGACACATCTGCAAAGAACAAAAAGAAAGTGACAGTCACGCAAGCCTATCGCAGATGCACATACTACTCACCGTGGGAGCGAAGCGGGCGCGACTGAAGCCTTACGCCGCTGGACTGAAAAAAGTAGGGATGGCGAACTACTGACCTTTGCTGCAGCGGAAACACGATGTGCCGCAGACCGTAGACAGCGTCCGTTCTTCGGAGTTGCTGGACGAGGGTGGCGAGAATTTCCGAGCGCCGTGTACGGCCACAAACCACATGTGAACGACATAGTGGCTTGGTCGCAACGCCGTTAGGAACAGATTTTTTTTCGTGACGTAAGCGGCAGCGGGCTCGCACATATAAACCCCTGAAGCGGAGAGCTAAGGCCTAAAGCGCTGTATCCACCACGAATCCTAGCTCGCCGCGCTTCCGTCACGAAGAAAAAACCCGATGGCGACAGTGCATGAAACCTCTGCTTTACACGCTGCGTGCTGCTTGGTTACTAGCATCCAATGGTCGCAGAAATAGCGAGAGTGAACCTTAAATTCGCTATAACAGCCCACAGCAGGTTTCACGAACATATGTCGCCCTCGCCGCGAGGCCTTGCCCCGCACTCACCTTCGATGCCGGTGGCCTGGCTCGGAGTTATGTTCCATGGCAGTCGTCGGTCGGTCGTGGGTCCAGCGGCCTCTGGGCGTCTCCGGGGTTCGGCGAAGACGACGGCAATCCACTGGCAACGGGAAGTCACGGCCACAAGCACTGCCGCGAAGCACAAGCACTTCGGGTAAAACAAGCCCTCGTCGTCGACACCGAGAAAGAAACACTGAGTGCCGCATTCTCATTCTTGTGGCGAACGATGAGCCCGAACAAAAGGCAATGCAGGACAAACGCACGGACAGGCGCTACCCTAACAGCGGCGTTGTTCTTCTTGGTCACCCTTGCGCGCAAACAAAGAGTAGACCAATCAGAGCCAAGTTATCGGCGATGCGAGCTCACGAACTTATACTCGGCTGTGTAAAGGGAAAGGGAGGCATCGGGAATGAAGCCTTCTGCTTTTTTCTTAATGCGATAAGCTTCTAGGGACAGCCGCAACCGTTCTCTTCTGCTTAGAACTGCCAAGAACCGACGTCTCTTCAAATCGCGGTGCACAATTGCTGGAATCATTAATGTGTGACACAAGATGTGCACCTTGGTCAACTTCATTCTTTACATGTAGCGCATGCTCCCCGAGTCGCTCATTAATGCATCGTCCTGCCTGCCCGATGTAATGGGTCGATAGTTTTTCATGTCATCTTTTTGCTGTCCTTTGAAAGGGGGCTGTAAAGTTCCTATGTAGTAGATTGGCTGATAAACCGCCAATACAAGGAGGCTTATTGCGCTTGAAGCTGAAAATTATTTGATGAAGCTCATTTTCTGAAAACCTAAGTTGAAAAGCGGGTGCTGAAAGTGATTCTTTAAAAGTATATTGGATGGCCTGACTCAAAGCTCTTGGAAGTTAGTGCCAACAAATGGTTAAAATTATCCGTGATATCAACCGAACCCTCTGAAAAAAGAAAACAGGGGAAATGTTTATAGCGATTTTGCCACGAATATGGTTAATGAGTGACCATATTTTAGCGGCACCCCTTGACGACTGGCGAAATTGCTAGAAGTACCGGCGCTTCGTGGATCTTTTATCAAAGCGAGTACCCTATTTCTTTCGGCTTTGTACCCGAGACGTAGGTTTTTACTTTTTGGGACATGTTTACACCGTTTCCAGAGTATGTTTCTGTGTGAAATGGCGCACATTATGTCCGCGGACAACTCTGCAGTTACAATCCTTTCTTTACGTTTCTTTATTACGACGCGCTTAGAAATATTTTCGAATTTTTTATTTGGTCGCAGAACATTTTATAGACCATCTGTGGTGAATTAGACTTTGTTAGGGTCTTCCAATTAAAACTGCTAATCAGGTTATCTAAGGCCTTCTGGTCAGTTGCAATGACATGGTAGATTAAATTAGTGGGTGTGGTGGTTCAAAGTGCAGTTGGCAACGAAAAAGAAGACGGCGAATGACAGATGACCAGATAGTGATCAGAAAGACCTTGCAAAATAACTCAAGAAGTAAAGGAGTATATTGTTGGGAGTTCGAAAAGCGATCTGGTCAGTACACGATGTTAAGTGGTCACCAGCTATTTCTTCACGTGTGGGAGCTGTTATTGTATTTGAAACACCGTACAGGAGGGACAAGTATATTCTGATACGGAACCCACTCCAGTACACAGGGCATTTATATTCAGGTCTCCCACAAGTCATAGTTCTTCCATTGAGTTCCACGACTTCAACGTTTCATCGATTTCCAACAGAAAACGGGTAACACTATTGCAAGGCGACCGATAAAAATTTACGATACTTGAGCCCCGAGCGTCACGTGATATCGTCAGCGCTAAGCATCCCGCATGAGCAAAGTTCACGCAAATTGGTGTAATGTCAAGCCTGCCTCTTATAAAGACAGCGATTCCGCCCCCTCGTGGATGCGTCCGCGTCAGAAAACGGCACTGATAGGCCGGAAATGAAAACATGTGCATGCAAGCGTATGTAACAATTTCTGTCAGGATGAAAACGTCAACAAATTTGATTCCTGACGTAGCAAGTAGCTTAAATTCTTCCCAATTTTCGAAGGCTTCTGACGTCTGTGTTTACGACTGTAAATTCATTCTCTCAGTTGTGACCTAATGTATCCTTGAAAGACGGAAATTTAGGGAGCTGGCAGCAGTGACAGTAGAAGACAGCAGTAGTGGCAGTAATAGTGACAGTAATAGTTACTGATAGTTTATAGTTAGTGGCAGTAATAATAGTGACAATACTAGTTAGTGACAGTAATAGTGCTGGTAATAGCGATAGTGGCGTCACCAACCAGTCATGTGACGGGACTAATCACTTGATAGGAACATGTCTAAGCAAGTTGTCGACGAGTTATGACGCCACAAAGCAGGGAGTTGTAAAACAAGGGACGCAAAGATGTTGTATTTCAAGTAACTGCGTAGTCTGCATTCATCGTTTCGATGAGACTGCACATAGCCTTTTCAAGTTTCCAAAATTGTCTTGACCGGCATCATTCGAACCTGGCTTGAATCGGGGTGACCATTTCAATTCCATAAAAATCGATTAGCAGCACCGGCATGCTCCATAAAATACATCCCGGACTGAGAAGATATACGAAGTCGACCGTCCAGCTACAAATGTTTTCAAGGGGAACCCCAAAGAAAATATCGAGTGTCTCATATAAGTAGCTGGCACCAGTTGCCACGTTTTCTGTCATGGCGCACGAGACGGCGCCGCATTTTGCATCGCTTGGAGGAGGAAAAAATATAAGGAGAGGCGTGATATTTTTTGAAGTCGGACCTGAGGGCTCCTTCACTAGTTGTCTGCCGTCTCAGCGCGATTGCGCATGCGCAGCAGACAGCGAAGCAGAAGACGCCGGTGCGCGCAGCGTTACTATTGGCAGCGCCATCGTGTAAAGACTCTCAGCAGTCCTAGAAAAAACACATGACTTCCTGCACAGTTTTGCCATGCAGCTCGGATAGCGAGGGCCTCTCCTCTGCTTTCCTTCCTTCATGATGCATCGGCTTCCCCGTCGGGGATAGGATGTCAGTTAGGGTGCACATGGCGGCATGGCCAGGAACGGTCAACCGCGTGGCCTAACAGAACGCAGCTTTCTCGAAGCTGCGTAGTAGGCTCGGAAGTCCATCATTAATAGAAACATGCTTTTCAACTTTTTTTTCCCAAGAAATAACGTGAAACATACCTGAAAATATCGAATGAGGCGGCACCGTGTTCAACGTTTGTCCATCCCCGCCGTTCTTGCCAAGCCCGGGTCGACCCGAGGACCCATGTCTCTCTGTCGGGAACGTTACCATGTCGTCAGTGCAAGGATCATAACGAGCCTGAGCTTCATCAAAAAGGAAAGGAACGCCTTGATCGTAACAAGTAAAGGGGCATTGTTTTCGTTGTTGGTCAATTAAATGCACCGCATCAGTACTTACCTGCCCAACAAGGAGGTATAGATGCTTCCAATGCTTGAGAATAGGCCATTACAAGAGATTCTGAAACCAACGAACGGCTTCGATTCGCGAAGTGCACGAAGGAGTTCAGGAACACGACGACATCTAGGAATCTCCAGCAAATAAAATTTTCATCTCAAAAAGCAAGGCACCCGGTCTGGAATATACATCTAACTTCAAGTAGAACGAGTGCCACCGTTGCCATCGGAAAGGGCACTTGGCAAAAATGTGTCAAGATAAGCATCCTGAGTCGGTGGCCCATTGCGATGAGCATTGTTCGGACATCGACGTCGATGAACGCCACACCGTGAACGCTTTTGCACCATCCCTTAACTACGTGAAGCCTGCGTTTCGTACCATAAACGGAAACGGCGTCCCAATCAAGATGCAAGAGGACACAGGATATGTGGTGTCTATTATAACCTGTCCAGCGTACAGCAACAACCAATACAAGATTCCTGTCCTCCGGAGCGCGAGGCTTCAGTTGTCCTGTTTCGTCGGCAAGCTTCCAGTCAAAGTGCAGCTACACGTTCAGGTGGTGTTCGCAGGAAAGACTGCGCAAGCTGATTTAACGGTGCTGGAGTGTCCGCGGCCCAGCATTTGTGGCCGAGACGTCATCAGCGCATTCAGTCTGAAGGGTGCCCCCGTTCTCAGCGTGGACGCCGAAACTGCATCTGACAAGCAGTCCATTCCTTGTCCCGGAAGTCAGGAAAGGTGGTGAAGGATTTACGGTCCTTTTGCGAAGCCGCTGGAGGACCATATGCCGTAAGGTGTCGTGGATATCCGCACCAAGAGTATCGAGGCAATTCCACTCAAAAATGCTAGCGCAACGAAGCCTGTTGAAGCCCTACAGACGTAATTTAGAACATTAAGCTACCGAGGGCTTTAATCTCGGACAACGAGCAACAATTTGCGAGTCAACAGTTCCGATCTTTTGCAAACGAATGTGATATCCAACGTTGGCGCACAGCCCCATACCACCCGCAGTCGAATGGGTCAGCTTCGAGGGCTCCAGAAACGTAGAACAGCCATCACAAAAACACACGGGGTACTCTGCAGTCAAGGTTGGGCCACATCTTGTGCCGCTACTGCTGCGCACTGACGCAAAATGGGAAGACTCTTGCTTCCAGGCTACTTGGGATCGAGCAGCGATCCCTGTTGAATAACGTGGTGTCTTGTCCATTCTCTTCGACAGGTGGCAAGAGCGGGCAGCCGACAGGCCAGCCTGTCTGGCTCAAGAACTATCCTGCGGGAGGCAGCTGGAAGCGGGGTGTAATGCAAGCACCTGAGGGCTCAAGGCCGACATCATGGTGCGCAGGGCTGGTGTGATGCCGCCGCCTATAGACAACACGGCGGTGAAGTGCGAGCCGACTAGTAAGCGACATGAAGCGAATAAACACGGCATTATGTGGAGCTTTCGCTGGATGCCTGTGATGAATTGGGTGGCAGTCGAGAAGGCCAGGGCGTACAGCCGACCAGCTGTGTCAGTCGTCCAGCCCAGGACGGCCAGCCACCCAGAAGCTCTACAGCTCCGAATCAAGACCTCTCGACCTACACTAACTACACCACTGTTGTGGCCGATCGGTACAGGCCGACTGCGGCCACGCCGTGCCGGTCTACGCGCAAACGCCGTCCACCAGATCGATACATCCCATAAGAAGGGAGCAACTGACTACGACTCGCAGCAGGTCTGTAGAGAGTACCTCAATGGGGAACTCTGCTGGGCGGACGCCCACACCATGAGAAATTACGCTCCCAGTACACAGCCCCGCCACAGTATTCTGTCGGTCCAGCTCACGAAGGCATTGGGGGCAATGAGGCAGCTGACAAGATAGCTTGGGGCCGTACATTCTGAGCCCCGTCGCCGTCTACCTCCAAACCTTCATCACCACTAACGTACGGAGAAATCATTTAGTCGCAGGAAATGCGCAGCCGCCCCAAATATCTCACTCGTCAGGAAGCCACTATATACCGAAACATGCAAGCCCGCGCACTGCCTAACCCAGCTCGATACAATAATATCTGGCCCGCGCAGTACACCACCGATGCATGCCCGGCCTGCGGAGAGATTTCCAATATCCTGCACATGGTTTGGAACTGCCCCGAGCAACATAGAACATATAATTCTCAGGAACTCAGCCTTGAGCAGTGGGATGCGCAGCTGGCTCACACAGAGCTCCCCCTTCAGCGCCAGCTGATCGGTCAGGCCTGGAGGGTTTTCTGGACCTTGGCGAACCACTCGCGTAAGCGATCGAAGTCAATATGAATTTACTCTCGCTCTTTCTCGTGTCACATGCGTCTTCCACAATAAATATGAAGCCGCTGAAAAAAACGCGGTTGATTCTTGACTCATCCCTGCGTTTTGTGTTACTTTATACCAGGTCCGGAATTTACACACAACTTCAAGTAGATCAAGCGACCCTAAGATTTCTCGAGGACTCCGGCTCCACAGTATCAATCACTGAGCAAAAACCTTTTCTTAAATATTTTCTGAAGATGGCATTGCTTAAAGTAGCCCGTGTAGCGTTGCTAGGTACTTCCAAGTGTTCGAGCAATGTAGCCGGCCGTTTTACAGCAGCAGCAACATGCAAAGAGAGAGCGACACCGGTCATGTTCCATTTATTATGTTATCTTTATTGAGCGAAGAATGACAACATTTCACACAGCACATGGATTTAAAAAAAAAGAAAAACTACTGACCTCCTCTCTTCAATGACTATTTCAGAGCGATTTTGAAAAGCTTATTTAATTGCCCACTGCATATCTCCCTATGCATGAAATGAAAGACTATTATTATTATTATTATTGCTATTTATTAGCACCTCAAAGGCCCCATTGAAGGGGTATTACATGAGGGGGTGGAATATTCAGCAGTACATTTCTTCTATGGACGCTCTGAATGGCGATGAGTCGATCTAATCCACGATGGCGTTTGGCAGGTCATTCCAGTTCGTTGCTGAATGAACGAAAAATGACAGATGCGCAGAAGTGCGGGCAGGGGGAGGGTAGACGGCCTTCCCGTGGTTTGTGCGATTGGAGATGCGATGTGCGGGGCTGATAACGAAGTTCAGAAATGGATTATAATAAAACTTATGAAACAGACACAGTCTGGAAATTTTTCGGCGGTTCGCTGAAGTTGTGAGATGAGCATTTCGTTTTAGTTCAGTTAAACTTACAGGATAAAAATAGGTCGAGAAAATGAAAGAGCTGAGCGATTTTGTACAGATTTGAGAGTAGTGGAAAGGCTATTTTGATGAGGGTCCCAGATCGCGCATGCATATTCTAATTTGCGACGAATAAGTGTTAAATAAGCAAAGGATTTCACTGATGGGCGTGCTAGTCGCAGGGTTCGTCGAAAGTAACCAGGGACGCGATTTGCCTCTTTATTAACCTGAGATATATGAAAAGACCAACTTAGATCAGGTGTCAAATGGATGCCTAAATACTTGTAAGTTGATACTGAAGCAATTTCTGCATTCCCGATTAGATATCTTCAAGATGGTTGTGAATGACGTCGGTGGAATGATAGCAGAAATGTTTTTTTTTCACCTAACTGCCTGCATCGCGCGCAGCGAATACCGGATTCACCAACACTGCCAACAACAACGGTGCTCTCACTGCGCACATATACGCAAGCGATTCGAAACTGGATGATGTAAATCTTGCGATTTTTTGTTAGTTTTATATAAATTGCTTGACCCAAACACCAGGCACGTACCAAGCCCCCCCCCCCCCCCCCCCGCACACACACACACACTTTTATAATCCAGCTCAGCAACCCACCGACAAATAACCTTGAGCCCCCCTCGAAAAAAAAAAAAGTCCTGGCTGCGTGCCTGTCAAATACGGAACACTATTCTTACAGCACTCAGGATCTTTATATTTTCCAGCTGGCAAGAGAACCACTGCATGCAGTAATATGCGTAGAAGCGGACAGCACAACATCCACAATAGCAAAACGTTCGAAAAAGCTGATGTGCACAGAACAAGCACCAAAAGCAGCACTCCAATGGCTACACTCCACCGGTGCACACATACAGCTGAACATAACCGGCCGCTTGGCGAGGAGAGGACACTTCCACAGCCCACACACTACAGAAGCAGCATCGGGCACAAAGTTAATGAGAGACTGAAGCATTTTGAAGCGTTCCTGCTATGATCGGATGGGACCGAATATTTTCTTTTGGGCATTCCTAGGTGAACATCTTGAAGCCTAAAATACAAGTATAGTACCGGCGTTCTATAAGATATTATCAATGGTATCTTGGAAAGTTCTTGCACCCTTAACAGGTGGTTGCAGTGTACGCACGAGAACGTTAAACTACCACACCAACAAAAGAAGAAATAACGCTTGTACGCCCGGACAAACAAGGTGCAGTGCAATTGTGCCGGGCAACTGCGAGAGGAGAGTACATAATCAGATATCGATGCCCTTGAATAAATCGCAGTGTTCCGGACGATCGCCGAATGCTTCGTGGTTCCGGTCGCTGGCTCCGGCGACAGTGATCACGTACTGTCCTTGCTGCCGCTCGTCCATCACAAAGGCGTCGCTGAAAGGGGAGGAGAAATTCACCTGAAATTTACAAGTTGCAAAAGTCTGTGAGTCAAGTTTTTCTCAAAGACTGTGTAGCAAAAATAGCCGTTAGTAAAACTTTAATTGGTGATTAGCCTCAGACAGGTACTGGTGAAAGGAAGGCATTATTGTACATTTTCGACATTAGTCTGTTTTTCGCAATTACTGAAGTCCGTCTCGGCTGACAGTTAGGTTCTGAAATTTTTTTTTGCTATTGAGCCACGCTGTCTATAGAAATGTTTGAAAACGTTCGCTGAAACAGCCGGTATATATAATACGTGCACACACAGGCACCACTCCCAAGAATGAGGGCCATTCACTTAAAAATTTCCAGTACGTTCCCGCTTCTCAATGGGGTGCTTGTAGCACTAATATAGGTTTTACAAAGTGGAGACATACCATTATTCTGTACTTGTACATACTGTATATTACTACCTACCCCTATCCTTTCTTACTATCGCTCGCCCCTTTCTTTCCCTCCCCCTGTCCTTTTATTCCCGCTAGTCGCAGCTCAGGTGCTTCAGGTTTCGATGGAAGATGCCGCGGCTTGTAACATCTTTTCCTTCGATTGCTATTTTATTAATGGATGGCCACTAACAACAACAACAGACATAACACCTTAGATATTTATCGGCGCGAGTTAGTGCGGATGAGCAGTTGGCATCATCCTGCCGGTGCGGTATGCATCCACTACGGAGTCTCCTCTGTTCGAAAGCTTTCTAACGATCTGCTTGGTTTTCTGTCCAGTAGCCTTAAGCACTTGAACTTAGTACACCAGCAGTTGGAAGCACCCTGCTTATCATTATCCATGTAGTATAGCGCAAAAGTTTACAAGACGAAGGAATACAGTGCAAGCATGCACTGTTGGGATATTTGGCCAGAACAACGAGTCACAGGGGACAGAGCAAAGACGATGTCCTGCACATCATGAAAACATCCTTTTTCCGGGAATTACCGGAGCAGGGCTTCCGGGAGCTCTTCGTGCACGAATCGCATTGCAAAGTATGCTCGAAACCTTAAATTGAAAAGTTAATGAGGACATTTTGATAAATAGGTAGCCAGACTGCGGCTTTTACTTGCGCTGCTAATCCAACATGATTAAATGCTGCAAAGAAGACGGGATACACGTAGTTGTTTGGCCATTCCTCGGAAAAAAAGAAACTATGGAAACAAAAAATTCAGCCGGTCGTTTACTTTCGTGGTGATGCGAATTTCCACGGGCGCGAAATACTGCTGCCAGTCGGATTTCTGGGTAGGGGTGTTGTGGTAAGTGTGTAGGTCAGGCGTGTGCCATGAACAGCTGATAATCAATGCATATAAAGGCTAGTGTCCGGCGAACACTGTCAGCCGCTTGCCAAAGCGAGAAATGGCTTTAAGCTGGGGTCTCAGGATGCATCGTTGACAGAGTTGGAGTAACCGGGTTCGGTAAGCAGTCATGGTGCTTGGACGACGGGGATAGGGGGCTTACTGCTTCGGCGGCTTGTTTCCATGACGTCACTATGCTGCGACCAATCAGAATGACTACGCCGCGTTACTAGAAAACGTGACTGCAACAGCGGTCGCTGAAAGGAGAGGTCATCCTGTGATACTAAATAATTTTAAGCCGCCAGGCGTACCCATTACGGGCGAAGTAAGCGAGCACCCTGATGAGGCTTTGGCTGGCGAAGTGCATGGTTTTCATCTTGACCGGCTGCCCCAAAGGCTGGCCGAACACGAGCCGCAGCATGGCACCCTGCTCAGTGTGCGCACTGGTCGAGGAGACAAGGAAGCGGGAGATGCGGTTGCCAGAGTCCGAGGCCAGCCGGTGATGCAGTTCGCGCACTGGACACGTCACTAGAAAGTCTGCCAGGAGCTCGTAGAAGGCTTGAGCCGTTTCCCAGCCGCTACCGTTCTGCAGATGGCCAGCCGACGAGTGCGAGTCAGTGCGCTCTCTCACGAAGTAGTGACTAGAGCATGACATTCTCAAGAGCAACATCGAGAGATTACCGAATTTATCTTAAACTAGCTCGGTCTGCAGATCGTTCTAGAAGAGCAACAAGCTATCTCGGACATTCAGGAAACGAGAGGTGTTTCTTCAGTGTCGCCGGAGCTTCAATGTCACCGGAATGTCGCCAGCACGCTGTTCTCACTACAGTTCGTGGAAAGACGCCAACTGCAGAAGATAGGGAAACGTGTACCTTGTGGTATCGTTTTCCGTCCACTAACCTGCCATGATAAGTGTGCACGGAATATCTGAAGAACAAGTGTTGCTTAAACACCTCGCTCTCATTTAAAAGCAGGGGTTTAAAAATATCTGTAACAGTTGCATAATGATACTTTTGAGTACACTGGAGACGACAAAAGTTGAAGCGAATAAATGGAGAGGACACTTCAGCTCCGCCTTAACGAGTATAAGGCGACAGCAAATGGGTTAATGCCCATATATGTGGAATTTGGCATTCTCTACTTAACATTCATAGATCTCTGGAAGTCCTCATACCACTCCTGGCACAGTGGTACAGCGACTAAGTGATGAGCCACTGCCCTGCGATGGCGGTGCCGGTGGGACTTGTGCGATCCAGGTTGCACTTCGCGAGCAACCTCTCGCGACCGATAATTAATTTAACTGCCACCTGCAACGGTTGTCAGTGTATCCCAATCCGGTGGGCAGGTTGTGATGACGCTGCAAGGTCACGTGACCTAGCTGGCCCACCAATTTCATAGGCTGCTTCTGTGGGGATTTTTCGTTCACGGTCAACGACGCTGACGCCGACGACAGCAATGCCGGATTTTCTGGGACACGAGCTCCTTAAAGGTATTGCGTTAAAAGGCGAAGGAAGTGCAAGCGTCGAGCTGTGCGCCTAAACACATGGTCAAATGCTACAAAACCCTTAACGCACAAGCCACCACTGTGACCTCCTTGATATGGTAAAGCCGCCGCGGTGGCTGAGTGGTTATGGCGCTCGGCTACTGGCCCGAAAGACGCAGGTTCGATCCCGGCTGCGGCGGTCGAATTTCGATGGAGGCGAAATTCTTGTGGTCCGCGTACTGTGCGATGTCAGTGCACGTTAAAGAACCCCAGGTGGTCGAAATTTCCGGAGCCCTTCACTACGGCGTCTCTCATAGCCAGAGTCGCTTTGGGACGTTAAACCCCCATACACCACCACCAAACCACCTTGATATGGTAAGTATCTTGCATAGAAAAGGAACCAGCGAAAATAGACGCAAGACAAGAACAAAGGAGGCACACACCACAACGCTGGTGTACCTTCTTGTACCTTTCCAACGCAAGTACCTTCTTGTACTTTTCCTCGGCAGCCTTAAAGATGGTGTAGTTTAGGTCGAGGGCGTCGAAAATGTCAGGGGCGGCCGCCGTGATGTTGGAGAACCTCTCTTCTTCCGTGATCACCATGCGTGCGAACTCTGTGGCGACGGCCCTTTCGTCCTTCATGAGACCCAGGAGGACTTCCACGCCGGACACGCGCGTCTGGCAGAGAAGAAAATGGCGACTTACCACTCGTTGCGTTTCTGCTAGTGACCGCGGTAATAATGGGGCACGTTTCAAAAGCGCGATTATCTAGGTGCCCGTTTTCCTCACTTTCAGCTGATAGGAGAGCTCCAGGAAGTCTCCGGTCACCCTCGCGTCCTCCCGCTTTCGCTGGCGCTGGTAGTTTGCCGCATCTATCTATTGCTACTGCAGCTCTTGCCGGCGTTAGACGAGTGACGTTTCCGCGGACCGCATCTTGCGGCCTTCTCATGTATAAATGCCATACCAGGTTCACGACTGTGCTGTTCTTTGTGAAAGTAACAGAAGACGTCGTTGGCTGAGGGGCATCACTTTCGCGGTGGCAACGATCTCAAGCAGTTCTAGCGGCGGTTCTTTCGTTCTTTCCTTGGATGATTACATTCATGCGGATGACATCGCAGAGCTGCGTTCTCTGACGAAGCCCTTGAACGCAAAACTCTCCTACCGCTTGGGATCTGATGTGGCCGACCTTCCACTAGCTGCCGTCGACGTTGCAACCATGATTAGTTATATCTCGTCCCCAAAGCTGATTGTTGGTAGCATTGGTCTCGCGCAAAGAACATTACCGCCCTGGAGAGCCTGCAAAGAGCTGCGGTAGGGTCTGCTTTCAAGAAGGAGACGCGCGTAGCACCGTTTTTTAAGAAACAAACACCACTTTTGGTGGATCGAAAATATGTTGCTTTAATACGGGGTGTCCTACTACAAATATCGACTACAACGAATCAAATCCGCGCGGCCGTCGGGTTCGTTATAATTAGGCTCGACACTATCTTCAACGGACAAGCATTAGACACAGTATTTTTACTCATTATAAATATATGTCGCGCATTCGGTATACTGTCTTGCCGGTGTGTGAAGCAACCAGTAGGGCGAGGTGCTTCAGTCCCACGAAGCACGCACCTCTTGCTTCCGCATGAGCTCCCGTGGTGGAAACGGAATGAGCCCCGTGAAAGAAGGGAAGAAAACGGGAGGCAGAGCCGTCTTCGCGAACAGGCTGTAGTCTGCAGCGCGCAGGCACGTGTGGTCCGGGCGGTCGTCCTTCACGCAGTGCATCCGATCGGCCTGCTCCCTCACGCGGCCGCTAATTAACCGTGTGTTGTCCGGGTACCTGCGTTGCAGCCGTGCGCCATAGTTCCGTTAGCTGCAATTCAAGTATTGCGAGAAAGAGGAATGTGGTACAGCGGCTTTCAGAAGTTCTCTCTTTATTTCGTGGGTGACCGTAGCATGGCCGTGCAGTAGTTTTAACGGTCCTCTCTCGGGGCAAGCATTGGCAAGCGCTGCATAGCGGCGAGCAAACACCGGTTAGAAATGAACAAAAAGTGACGAGCAACACAGACGCCTAACCGTGTTGATCATCCTTTTTTGTCCGTTCCTAACCCGTGTTTACTCGTCACTCTGTAGCGCCCACAAATGCTTCCATTGGTCGACTAATCAGCCCGAACACAAGCTGTACTCTCCAAGAGCTCTGCACGCTCGATGAGAAGAGCTGTCCTCTTCTCACAGCCTCTAATCTCTCCCCGAGGGCCACTCAACAGCTCCTCACGATGAAGCTGGAAACTTCGCTGCACCTTCTGATGTGCAGTTGAACGTTTCGGGAGTACGGTACCTCGTCAGTGGGCTTCCACTGATCAGGATGGCTCGTCTGGGCACCACTCTTGCTTCGTAAACGCCTGCCACCTTGCTGAACAGAAGGTACCCAGCGGCCGCCGCGCCAGCGCCGTATCCCACCAAGACCAGGTTGGAGGCGTTGCCGCCGAAGTTGGCGATATTGTCTCGCGTCCACTCGATGGCCAGCAGCTGGTCGTGGAGTCCCGCGTTTCCGGGCGCCTCGTTGCTACCGTCGCTCAGGAAGCCCAGTGCGCCGAGGCGGTAGTTGGGCACCACTACCACGACGTCGCCATATGCGGCCAGGTACCTTGAAGGCCCGCGCAGCGAAAACTTTTAGCGGACGCAGAAAAAAAAAATCCTGATCGGATCGAGCGGAGACTTCCCTTAGGCGTGCTATAACCGAGTGTGACCAGGACAGTTGCATCCGCACTAAGCATTTTCATTCGTAGCGCAAGCCAGTAAGCATGCCTCTTGGTTCCTATCATTGTGCAACATGGCTGCTCAGCTCAACCTACTAGCGGCAGTGAGGGACAGCTGAGCCACATGACGCGCGAAACCGCGGGTGGAAGGAGATAAGGTCGGGCCCTTCGCTGCTGTCTTGATTAATGCAGCGTAGTTTCTTCCTCCCCCGCCGCGGTGGCTCAGTGGTTAGGGCGCTCGACTACTGATCCGGAGTTCCCGGGATCGAACCCGACCGCGGCGGCTGCGTTTTTATGGAGGAAAAACGCTAAGGCGCCCGTGTGCTGTGCGATGTCAGTGCACGTTAAAGATCCCCAGGTGGTCGAAATTATTCCGGAGCCCTCCACTACGGCACCTCCTTCTTCCTTTCTTCTTTCACTCCCTCCCTTATCCCTTCCCTAACGGCGCGGTTCAGGTGTCCAAAGATATTTGAGACAGATACTGAGCCATTTCCTTTCCCCCCCAAAAAACCAACCAATTATTTCTTCCTCATTAGGCAATGGGCGAAATGCGAACTGCGCGTGCAATACATCTGATTTTGCCGAGGTCATTTTTCTTGAAACTTTTTGGTACTATATTGTCTAGAATATAAGAATAATGCGGCGTGTTGTGCTGCAACGCCGGAACAGGTATTCGCCCCTTTCTAGAGAAAAAAAAAACATGAAGGCCCTATTCCTTTGATCTAGTTCATTTTGTTACCGTCTTCACGCAGGAGAAGCATTTTTGGGGCGTACAGTTTTCTGTTCCGCATGATACGCAGCAAACATCTGTGAGTTAAAATTATTCTATCATGCTGCTTTTTTTCTCTTGCCACTATTGTTTATGTTATGTATTTATGCCAATAAGCTTCCCGACCAAAGATGTTTATCGTTGTACACTCAAAAGGCACATGTTCATAACTTCAGCCGGAAAACATACATTTTTGTTTTTCAATCTGCTTGTGTGTTAGTCACTCAAAAGTATCGATGACGTTTTTTGGCAGAGAACAGCTACACACATGGAAACTACACAAGGCGCTTCCACCAACTTAGTTCACCACGTGGAAGGACCGAAGCAAATATGAAATATATAAATTGGTATTACAATTAATTTCACAATACTGAGAACTCCACTCATGTAATTCCCACTAGTTTTGAAATAAAACGCTACTTTGGTATTAAATGTTGGTGCAAATACATAAAGCCGACTTTTGCACTTCAAAAACAAAGCTTACTGCCCCGCAACCCAAAGGGCGACTGCCTATTGGCTTCCGTATGGCTACGACTAAGGCAAGTGATCCAGCTAAATCACAAAACCGCTGGATAGGCTTGAAGCCAGCTGCGTAACCGCGTCAACCTAAAAAAAAAAAGATACGACATCGGCACAGTAGTTTCTGAAAGCGAAAATATGGCGCTGTAAACCTGCAAAGTTTCGAAATCGCAGTTTCCTCAGTTTCGCGGACAAAAATTGCTGCACATTTGCTGAAGTGATGCTTCATGGTCTGGAAGCACACTCCGGTGCTTTTCTTAACGTGTGCCGAACTAATCCAGCGAATTTCCTTTGCACTGATCGCATTGATGTTTCGGCAGGGTATTTCACAGAAGTTCGTTTATTCGGAAAGTTTGTTCGTTCGGTATTTCGCCGCCTGTTCTGTAGGTGCGGTTGCCCTGAGCGCGTACTTTGCGTCGTACAGAGGGTGGCTGTTCCCGCCCTCCTGAAAGGCTCCACCGTGCAGGAACACGAGCACCGGCCTGTAAGCGCACTCTCGGGAGTTGCACTGCGTCGAGGTGGTCCAGATGCTCAGGTGCAGGCAGTCTTCGGACACGGAGCTAAACAGGTTCGTCACGCTCTGCACGCACGGTGCTTTCACTTCCATCGCGTAGATCAACGAATCCTACGGACAGACAGAAAGAGGTCCGTGAGCAGTTACCAGCCCTGTAATGGCGCAAGGACTCGCAGCTGTACACTGAGGCCGTAGATTGCAAGCTTATAATAATAATACTTGATAGCGCCAAACATAAACAAACTAATAAACATACAGCATGCCATATCTTCAAAGGCCTTGAGCGGCAGAGCTCGTCAGGCAGCGGAACTGCGCATACTTGTACACAAGCCATGATGAAACAACACGCAAGGTCAGTAAGGAAAATAAAAAAAAAACATAGAAAAAACATGTTCTGTAACTGAATGCTACTCACATGAAAGGTCGCGCAGAAATAACCAAAAATTCACATGACGATCCTCGAAATGAATGCAATTGAAAATACAGTGAGAGAACAAAATTAGGAGGGCGCTTAAACTTCGTCTTCAGAGTAGCCGCGATAGCGCCTTTTGCTTGTTTTCTTCTCTTTTGTTACACCTTTTATTTCTCATTTCTCGCTCTCACCGATTACCAGTCCTCAGTGATATTTCCGTCCACGTTCATTGACTACAATCACAATTAACGATCACGTTACCGCTTACCGATCATCAATCAAAATTAATAATTTTGTCCCGTTTTTCTTAGATTGCTCGGTACACTAGCATAAAAACCAAGTATTAAGATGAGGAGAGACGAATAATACACATCCTGATTGCTCACTGTTCCGGCTCCGTCCAGCCCATTTAAATCCAACTGCAACAGGACGCCACCAAAATAGATCAGTGTACACGAACAGCTCCCTGCTAAGTCATGACTACTCGCAATCAGGAAGGAAATGCGTGGAAAAAGTCTCCTGCCGACGGTCACTCTTGAAAGCCAACGCATTCATCGCAAGAGAGCCATAGTGCCCCTTGGCTTCATGCTGCAAGCAAACGCCAAGGCAGAGAACTAACTGTGCACAAGCTCCTCACATAACGTAGTCCAGTATACAACACGCAGAGACTAGTCTCCCTACAGCTCCATGGTCTAAAAGAGACGGACAACAGGCGGCCCGTGCGAACAGTGATGCATTCATGTCTTCTCTGTTATTTTCCTCATGCCAGCCTCCGGCATACGAAACACAAGAAAATGAAACGTCTCCTGAGAAAAGCGCAGAAAGTTACACTAAGGGGAGGGCACACAAGTACACGATCACGCTCAATCTCAATACACCCGCCAATCAGGAAGCCCCAGTTCCCGAGACTTCGCTCCACGGCAGAAAGACAGAGTCCTATGAGGAATAGGCTATTCACCAGGACTTGGAACTCTCCAGCTCTCCTACCTTTCCCCAGTTACTGAGCACACTACGCATATCCCGCGACATATAAAACGCAGTCTAAACAATGAGTGACGAGAACACAGGACACGTTGTCTTAAATGCAGATACCCGTTGGAGAGGATATTATATGCGCCCTAAATATAGACTTGCTCATGTGGTGGCAGAAGGGGAGGGGGGGGCTGACGGCGACAATAATCGCCCATTTCAATACAATATATGCATCTACAGAAACAGGACTCTGGGGCGCAAAACAACTAGAGGTGGGCGCAAATGCCAACTTCCATTGATTCGGTAGACATGGCTGGCAGAAAATATCTGTACAAAACCCTCCACTTTATCACAGGGGGCCTGCTTGAATCTTTCCCTTTAGATACTTCAGCCAACTCCGGAGATAAGTGACCTCACACGCTAGTCCAAGAACTCTTCCACAGGGCGCCGATTGTTGAGGCCGCCTTTACCCAAACTGCTACGTTCTCCTACCCGACCTGTTTAACAGGACTCAGACAAGTTAGCTCCCTTCTTAGCGACCACTTCTAACCCACACTCCACTTTACGCCTGTATCTATCCTTACTCTGGACCACGCGGTGATTGCCACACAGTTCTTCAAATGACATGGCAATGCCCGACCGTTCCAAACAACCAACTCATTCATTATTATTATCACCTAGGTCTATCTCCTCATAGAAGCCGCTGACCTACGTTACAGTCGCTAGTCAGCAATGGCTGATGGAGCGCGCCAGGGCTCTAACGACCACTTCTGGCGGCCCTGAGTGGGGCACAAGCCTGAACGCTATGTGAAACCATACATTTCAAAAAAAGCTACCGCGAGCGCTTTTGCATTTCGGCTTCATTGAAATGCGGCAAACTCGGGATGGCTTCGAGTCTGCGACCAGATGCTCAGCAGCATGCAGCTCGCCATGCATGTCACTGGGACTCAGTGCTCACACGTGGCAAGCGAGAAAACGCACCTGGGATGCGGGACCGTCGCCGTATTTCGTGCGCGTTCGTCGGAAGCGCAGCTCTGCGACCGGCTCCTCCGCGTAGGGCACGCTCAGGAAGGCGTAGACGTTCGTGTGGCCCACCACCTTGTGGATGCGTCCCATTACGTTGCCAAAGCGACCGCTCACGACGATGTGCTGCGCGCTGCCTCTGTCAAGCGTGTCAACGAACACCTTGAGGCTCAGGATGAGCACTGCGATGGCCAGGATGGTCGCCACAGCACACGCCAGGTCAGAGACGGTGATGTAGCGCCTACGGAACGAAGCGCATGCGCTCTGACCGTGCGTTACCGGCACTTTCCAGTGGTAGCTGATAAGGGCGCGTTTCCAGATTCAGCGGCGTCGGCGTTGACATTGCCGTAACACTGCGCAACGCTGGTTGGTCAGCATGCAGTGAAATGATGCATGACGTTAGTGCAGTCAGCCACTGCAACGCGTCACTCTCATTGGTCCGAATATAATGACGTCACGAGCGATAGCACAGTGGCGTCACACGCATCCTACTAGTTAAGACAAATTATGAATAAACAGTTTATGAGAGAACTTGCTTTTGGGCTAGGTGGTTTTGGATGATTCTTGATTTGAAAGGCTATCAGAAAAAAACAGGGCGGAACACAAATGAAGACACAAATCGCCCTCTGCAGACGACAGGAGGCGCTTCGTCTTGTCGTCTCCTTTCGTGTTCCGTTCCATTCTTTTTTTTTTTGTCTTCAAAACCAAGGATGAAGCTGTACAGTATTCAGCGCCGCAAACAACTGTCGGGGAATCTTGCATTAGACTGGTGACAGGTGCATTTCTTCACCTTTACATGAAGGTCTGATTATGAGCTTTGATATGCAAGATCTTTTAGAATTTTGAAAGCAGGTGCGAGCGTGCGCTCATAAAGGGAGAAATAACTCAGCTGTGGGCCCATAATAAACAACGTCCAACAACAGTGCGGCTAATCACTAGAATGCGTGGCCAGTTGCAATGCGCATGGGTGTCCATTTTAGCAAGGGATACAATAACCAGAGCTGCAGCCGACCACGGACGAAAAATATACGCATTCACAATAGTAACGAAACAGGTAAGGACTAAGTGAAGAAAAGAAATGTTGCAGCACATTTCTCCTGCCGCTAGTTCACGAAGTAGCTAGCCTAAGAATAACGTCTCGAACCATTCAGATAAAAAAAGAAACGCCCCTGCGTCAATAGGTGTCTAAGAAATCAGCGTCTTTTGTGGCTATGCTATCGTAATTAAAGCAGAACCACACAACGTTAGAGACAGCTCGTCCTGCATCTGTGACTGCTCACGCCTCTGAGAACGCGACTCCTTTTGAAGCGAAAGCTTACGCCAGGTTTTCTTGAGGGTACCGTCAGTGTACCACCCTTGAACAACTTGGGTCGCACAATCCCTACGGGTGGCTGTTATAGGAGCAGCCACCTGCCAGTGCGGTATGAGGACTCGCCGCCATTTATGAATGTTCAGTACAGAATGAGCAATTCTGCATATACGGGCATTAAACCATGAAATACATCGCGTCATACCCTTAAGACGGAGCTTAAGTGCCTCCTGCTTTCGCACGTATGCTCGGTTTAACTAAGTTAAACCCCTAACAATTTTTTGCCTGGCTCCCGGCGGCATTCATCCCCGCCATGTGAGGTTCTTGCTAAGCACATTACAGGAACCAAAGGGTGCACATCTTCACACGGTAGCTGTCACCACCACATCGTAGTTACGTAGTTACACATGCGGGTACTCACTTGGAACTTATGTGTGCCGCTATGGAAGAGTACATGCTCCAGAAGCTGAGTGCCTGAGCCGAGGGCATCTGCGTGCTCTTGGCGACGGTGGACTTACTCGAGTCCATGGTCCTTTCGCGAGCGTTCTCCATTGACGTGGTCGTCCCCGCCCTGACGGATGGCGGAGAGAGGACCTTTGCAACCTTTCTCGAATGCGTTCTCGTGCGCGTTCTCGACTGGCTTCTAGACAGATGCTCTTTCATCTTGCTGCCGGAGAACATCGGCACGTCAGCCGGGCTCGCCATGGCGCTCCTTCTGCTTCTTCTGTTTCGTGCTCGAGTGCATCTCGCGAAGCAAGGTTCCTCTTTTTCTTCGGCACTGAGAGCTTAGCCGTTGCCATCGTGAGCTTGATTCGTAGACCGAGTTACAAGATTACTTTTCCATAGCAGGTGAAACAGTTATGGCTTCAAGTAGGAGTTTTTTGTGAAGCGGGGAGGAGGGGTTTCAAGCAGCGCATCAGCGACTGGTGGAAAAAAAAACAAATGCAAATTATAAGTGTAAATCACTGGAAGTCGCTACGCAGTACCGAACACCAATTGTTGCAGAAATTATTTCCATGTAATTTTCTTTAAACTAATAACGCAGTAGCAACCAAATATCTTTTAAGGAACTCAGTTTTTATTACAGAATACACCCATTTGAATCAGTTAGCAGCAGCGGTTGGCTATGAATTTCCCTGCCCTGTTGAACCTCTGTCCCCGCGTGAGCCCATGTGAGTAGAAGAGGAGAAGAATAAGCAAAGCGCCGCGTTATCTTCCCATAACGGTAGGCTAACAACAACAGCATCTTCCCATCAGCGCTCCGACGCCTCTTAAAGCCTGGGGGCAAACAAGCTGCAACTTCGACGAGTGAAGTGAGTAAGAAAACATCTCTTACGCGCATCTCACCCCCGCATGACGCGGATGCCGCAGCAGGAATGCCGCACTGCGCGAGGCGTTGCGGGTTTCGCTTGGGTGGGCTTGCTTACCTGTGGCTGCCGTAGTTCACGTGCATCTGAGCGCTATCGCAGCTTAAATTCAGCTGAGGGTATGTCAAAAGTTTTTTTTTCCCCCGCAGCGCAGTTGTTAAGAGCCTCCTCCTTGGGTTTGGCGTCGCTGACGTTGTAGCAGGCCGTCGGCGTAACCGGCGGAGCAGTTAGCACGGTAACCACCCGGAGGGAGGAGGTGGGTTGCCATGAAGTGAGGGGTGTATGGCGAGAGCGGAGGAATGTGGCGCCCTCCGTCTCCGGCGGCTGCTGAGAAATGCGCCGCCGAGGAGAGGTTAAGCGGCGGTGCCGCGCGCTTGGAGAGACGGTCTGGAGACGGAGGAGTGGTAGTCAAAGAACGAGTATCTATGGAAAAAATAAAAATGGCCTACAACTACATACATACATACATACATACATACATACATACATACATACATACATACATACATACATACATACATACATACATACATACATACATACATACATACATACATACATACATACATACATACATACATACATACATACATACATACATACATACATGCATGCATGCATGCATGCATGCATGCATGCATGCATGCATGCATGCATGCATACATACATACATACATACATACATACATACATACATACATACATACATACATACATACATACATACATACATACATACATACATACATACATACATACATACATACATACATCTCTCAAGTACATTACCTGAATATATCGCGAAATGGAAATGCCCATCGCAATCTTCCAGTGAGCTTTTTAAAGCGCAGCCCTTGAGCTCCCGTTCGTTGGTCCCGCGCCGTGCCGTCGTCGGCGTTGCCGGCGTAACACGGCCCCTGGCAGCGCAGTGGCATGTGGCATACGTGAAGAGCTGCGCTCAAACTTCGCACTACCGACTATCGCAATCGTCTGTCCATTTTCTCGTTCGTACCGGTTACGTGCAGTCAGCGTATGCAGGAGTCCAACAGCTTACTACTGAAACCTTGTGCCGTCAACTCATCAAGAACGTAGCAGGATAAGTACACGAATGGTGCATAAGAAGTTTCGCCCACTGAGCGGCATGTTTTGTTGTCATATGACGTAATCAAAATACGTTGCATTCCAATGAAAAGATGGAACGTCCTCTATGAGAACAGGCCAATTTTCAGCGTAATCAGAGCCCCATGCGACGTCTTTCTACTTCGGGCGCACTGAATTCTGCATGACGTCTTGAAGGGGGGTTGCTGCTGACGCGCCCACTTTTTACTGGGTTCGTGACCTCATTGTAGGAAGTGAAGCGCGTACAGCTGAGATCCCCGTTCATATTCAGAAACAGCCAGGGCAACGATGTCAAGAGGTCCGGGCTCTATGGAGTGGCTGAGAGCAATCTCAATCTTCCTCCGCGGTGGTATGCGCAGACTGCAGTGCACCCGTGGCAGATCTGCATCGCAGCTGACGGGCAATACATCGAAATGATGCGAACCACAGAGAAACGAGCAATTCCAGGAATTAAAATGAACATCGCGGTCACCACCGGGGAGACCTGCCAACGTTATCAGCCACGAGCATGAGCGGGATTGCATTACCCCGGAGTCCTTTACGGCCTTAAAGTCTCTAGTGTTAATAGAAATGCGTATAAAAGTTGTCTATTTCAAAATAATTTTTAAAGTAATAAATGCGTCTTTCGGTGCGGAACAAGCATCAACGTACCCAAGAAGAGCCATAAAATTGATTTTTACCGAGAAAAGAAACAAAAATGGATGAAGTTGTCCTCAGTGTCCCGTTATTGTTGCTCCCACTATTTTATTTTCTGTCGTTCACTGCGCTGCTCAGCCTTATTTCTGGTCCTTTTGTTTCCATCCACATTCTTGTCTCACAGGGCGAGTATGCGTTCATGATATAGGCATGCCAGAGGCTACTTGCGAACAAAACAAGAAATAATTTTCTACAACTAAATAACTTGGGCGCCGATTAACGTTTCCGATAATCATTTAACAAGCCACGCCATGCATTTACGTTAACTGCAAGCACACGGAACGGACCTTAAGCTATCTGCAAACAGCAAAACTCATGTCTTATTATTTGCGAACCCGGCGCTCACTGTCGGATCGTCTAGACTCCGTATAACCGCCGCGGCATGGGCTGCCATGTTGTTGGTCACACTAAACGCTGCATGTGGTAAGTGAACGTCTTTTCAGAGGCGGTAGTTGTGTCACATGAAAAGGTCACAGAGCAAGCGATCGAGCAAAACAATTTCATTTGCTCATAAATTAAGGCCTAGGAGTCTGGAAGGTGGTGTCCTCAATCCGAAGCCCCTACAGTTGCTGCCGCAGTCTTCGCCGCTGCACCGTCGTCCCAGAAAACTGTTATTAATTATTGCAATAAAAATTCCGGACGCAGCTTTACAACAAGTTAGCGAATATAATTCCTGTCGTTGTAAAAACGGCTGCTGCAGGCAGGAATGTTGTAGCGAAAAATATTTGTATCATATTGAAAATATTGTCGCCGCAATTTTTTACGTTACGTTACGTTTACGTTACGCTCAAAACATAGCAGAATGTGTGTAGGGCCCATAATATTTTTAAGGCACCGCGAGCTCCAAAAGGCAAATCGTTTGTCGCCGGTTTGTCCATCTTGGTATTTGGGAGTGGCGCAAAAAAAGAAAACGAAAAGAAACCGGCAATACTCTTTAAGCTATGCTGCCGAACGTCTTCCTGAAAAGTCGGAAAATCTGGCTTCCGTGCGTAGACACCGGACATTCGACATCGTTGCCATGGGAGACAGCGGCGGCGAGCACGAACAGCCGGCAGTGTACCTGAATGCCTTCTACAGCTTGGTGAAGGTGGCAGTGTCGGCAATCTCCATGCCACCCACTGACGCCAGTGAGTATAGACGGAATGTGCCAATGCAGATTTTCTGTTTCGAAGCCAATCCTAAGCGGTTGATTTTTTTAGTAGAAACAAATACTATAAGTGACTTATTTCTGGCGGGCTCAAAATTTCGCGAAAGCATCTCAAGGCGCAGTTTAACAGTGTTTCGCAGGCACTAAATTTCACGAAATGGCAGGCCTCTTAACGATCCCCTCTTCTACGAGAGACAGTTTCAAGCTCGTATGCTGCGATTATATTATTAATTGGTATTGAAGCAAGGACAAACGGCAATGGGCGTAATTTTGGATCTCTGAGCTAACCAATAACCAAATGAACGCCGCAGTGACGCTGTGCAGTGCGGATGGCCCACGCCAGGCGTGGGGGATTAAACGTCGGGATCGCATCAGTCCAGCTCTTTTATGCCCATCTTACATGTACTCATGTTAAAGAAACAAAAGCATTTGCTGGATACTTCCGAAAATTCGAAGTTGCTGAAGAGTTTCATATGTTTAAATCGGAATCG